>CM060962.1:21731091-21788591 GCA_030765045.1 Tenodera sinensis | reverse complement strand
GCTGCTGCGTGCTGCCACGTACTGCAACGTGCTGCTGCGTGTTGCTATGTGCTGCAGCGTGCTGCTGCGTGCTGCATAGTGCTGCAGCGTGCTGCTGTGTGCTGCTACGTGCTGCATAGTGCTGCTACGTGCTGCTGCGTACTGCTGCGTGCTGCTACGTACTGCTGCGTGCTGCTGCGTGCTGCTGCGTACTGCTGCGTGCTGCTACGTGCTGCTGCGTGTTGCTATGTGCTGCTGCGTGTTGCAGCGTGCTGCTGTGTGCTGCTACGTGCAGACGCGTGCTGCGGCGTGCTTCTGGGTGCTGCTGCGTGCTGCCACGTACTGCAGCGTGCTGCTGCGTGCTGCTGCGTGTTGCCGCGTGTTGCAGCGTGATGCTGTGTGCTGCTACGTGCAGACGCGTGCTGCGGCGTACTCCTGGGTGCTGCTACGTGCTGCCACGTACTGCAGCGTGCTGCTGCGTGCTGCTACGGGCTGCTGCGTGCTGCTACGTGCTGCAGCGTCCCCAGCGTGCTCCAGCGTGATGCTGTGTGCTGCTACATGCTGCAGCGTACTGCGGCGTGCTTCCTGCGTGCTGCTACGTGCTGCTACGTGCTGCTGCGTGCTGCTGCGTGTTGCTGCGTGCTGCTACCTGCTGCTACGTGCTGCTACGTGCTGCAGCGTGCTGCTGCATGGTGGTGCGTACTACAGCGTGCTGCTCTGTGATAGTACGTGCTGCTGCGTGCTGCTGCGTGTTGCTATGTGCTGCAGCATGCTGCTAGGTTCTCCAGTGTGCTGCTGCGTGCTGCTACGTGCCGCTGCGTACTGCTGCGTGCTGCTACGTGCTGCTGCGTGACGCAGCGTGACGCAGCGTGCTGCTGCGTACTGATACGTGCTGCAGCGTGCTGCTGCGTGCTGCTACGTGCTGCTACGTGCTGCTGCGTGACGCAGCGTGACGCAGCGTGCTGCTGCGTACTGATACGTGCTGCAGCGTGCTGCTACGTGCTGCTACGTGCTGCAGCATGCTGCTACGTTCTCCAGTGTGCTGCTGCGTGCTGCTGCGTGCCGCTGCGTACTGCTGCGTGTTGCTATGTGCTGCAGCATGCTGCTACGTTCTCCAGTGTGCTGCTGCGTGTTGCTATGTGCTGCAGCATGCTGCTACGTTCTCCAGTGTGCTGCTGCGTGCTGCTACGTGCCGCTGCGTACTGCTGCGTTCTGCTACGTGCTGCTGCGTGTTGCTATGTGATGCAGCATGCTGCTACGTTCTCCAGTGTGCTGCTGCGTGCTGCTACGTGCCGCTGCGTACTGCTGCGTGCTGCTACGTGGTGCTGCGTGACGCAGCGTGACGCAGCGTGCTGCTGCGTACTGATACGTGCTGCAGCGTGCTGCTACGTGCTGCAGCGTTATGCTAGGTGCTGCTGCGTGCTGCTACGTGCTGCAGCGTGCTTCTGCGAGCTGCAGTGTGCTGCTACGTGCTTCTGCGTGCCTCTACGTGTTGCAGCGTGCTGCTGTGTGCTGCTACGTGCAGACGCGTGCTGCGGCGTGCTTCTGGGTGCTGCTGCGTGCTGCCACGTACTGCAGCGTGCTGCTGCGTGCTGCTGCGTGTTGCCGCGTGTTGCAGCGTGATGCTGTGTGCTGCTACGTGCAGACGCGTGCTGCGGCGTACTCCTGGGTGCTGCTGCGTGCTGCCACGTACTGCAGCGTGCTGCTGCGTGCTGCTACGGGCTGCTGCGTGCTGCTACGTGCTGCAGCGTCCCCAGCGTGCTCCAGCGTGATGCTGTGTGCTGCTACATGCTGCAGCGTACTGCGGCGTGCTTCCTGCGTGCTGCTACGTGCTGCTACGTGCTGCTGCGTGCTGCTGCGTGTTGCTGCGTGCTGCTACCTGCTGCTACGTGCTGCTACGTGCTGCAGCGTGCTGCTGCATGGTGGTGCGTACTACAGCGTGCTGCTATGTGATAGTACGTACTGCTGCGTGCTGCTGCGTGCTGCTACGTGTTGCTATGTGCTGCAGCATGCTGCTACGTTCTCCAGTGTGCTGCTGCGTGCTGCTACGTGCCGCTGCGTACTGCTGCGTGCTGCTACGTGCTGCAGCGTGCTGCTGCGTGCTGCTACGTGCTGCTACGTGCTGCTGCGTGACGCAGCGTGACGCAGCGTGCTGCTCCGTACTGATACGTGCTGCAGCATGCTGTTACGTGCTGCCACGTGCTGCAGCATGCTGCTACGTTCTCCAGTGTGCTGCTGCGTGCTGCTGCGTGCCGCTGCGTACTGCTGCGTGTTGCTATGTGCTGCAGCATGCTGCTACGTTCTCCAGTGTGCTGCTGCGTGCTGCTGCGTGCTGCTGCGTGTTGCTATGTGCTGCAGCATGCTGCTACGTTCTCCAGTGTGCTGCTGCGTGCTGCTACGTGCCGCTGCGTACTGCTGCGTGCTGCTACGTGCTGCTGCGTGTTGCTATGTGCTGCAGCATGCTGCTACGTTCTCCAGTGTGCTGCTGCGTGCTGCTACGTGCCGCTGTGTGCTGCTACGTGGTGCTGCGTGACGCAGCGTGACGCAGCGTGACGCAGCGTGCTGCTGCGTACTGATACGTGCTGCAGCGTGCTGCTACGTGCTGCAGCGTTATGCTAGGTGCTGCTGCGTGCTGCTACGTGCTGCAGCGTGCTTCTGCGAGCTGCAGTGTGCTGCTACGTGCTTCTGCGTGCCTCTACGTGCTGCAGCGTGCTGCTATGTGCTGCTGCGTTCTGCTGCGTACTGCTACGTGCTGATACGTGCTGCCGCGTGGTGCTGCGTATTCTATGTGCTGCAGCTTGCCCCAGCATGATGCTGCGTGCTGCTGCGTGCTGCTACGTGCTGCAGCGTCCCCAGCGTGCTGCTACCTGCTACGTGCTCGAGCGTGCTGCGGCGTACTCCTGCGTACTGCTGGGTGCTCCTACGTGCTGCTACGTGCTGCTGCGTACTGCTTCGAGCTGCTACGTGCTGCTGCGTGTTGCTATGTGCTGAGGCGTGCTGCTACGTGCTGCAGCGTGCTGCAGCGTGATGCTGTGTGCTGCTACGTGCAGACGCGTGCTGCGGCGTGCTTCTGGGTGCTGCTGCGTGCTGCCACGTACTGCAACGTGCTGCTGCGCGCTGCTACGTGCTGCAGCGTGCTGCTCCGTGCTGCAGCGTTGTGCTACGTGCAGCAGCGTCCCCAGCGTGCTGCTGCGTGATGCTGCGTGCTGCATCGTCCCCACCGTGCTGCTACCTGCTGCTGCGTGCGGCTTCTCGCTGCAGCGTGCTGCTGCGTGCTGCTTCGTGGTCCTGCGTACTACTGAGTAATGCAGCGTGCTGCTACGTGCTGCAGCGTGCTGCTGCGTGCTGCTATGTGCTGCTAGGTGCTGCAGCTTGCTGGTACGTGCCTCTACGTGCTGCAGCGTGCTGGTACGTGCTGCAGCGTGCTGGTACTTGCTGAAGCGTGTTGCTGCGTGGTCTATATGCTGCAGCTTGCCCCAGCATGATGCTGCGTGATGCGGCGTGCGGCAGCGCGCTGCTGCGTACTGCTGCGTGCTACTACGTGCTGCAGCGTCCCCAGCGTGCTGCTACCTGCTGCTGCGTGCGGCTTCGTGCTGCAGCGTGCTGCTGCGTACTGCTACGTCCTCCAGCGTGCTGCTACGTGCAGCTATGTGCTGCAGTGTGCTGCTGCGTCCTCCTAGGTGCTGCTGTGTGCTGCTATGTGCCGCTGCGTGCTGCTGCGTACTGCTGCGTACTACTGCGTGCTGTTACGTGCTGCAGCATGCTGCAGCGTGCTGCGGCATGCTGCTAAGTGCTGCAGCGTCCCCAGGGAGCTGCTGCGTGCTGGTACGTGCTGCAGCGTGCTGCTGCGTGCTGCTAGGTGCTGCTGTGTGCTGCTATGTGCCGCTGCGTGCTGCTGCGTACTGCTGCGTACTACTGCGTGCTGCTACGAGCTACTACGTGCTGCAGCGTGCTGCAGCGTGCTGCAGCTCGCTGTTGCGTCGCCAGGGTGCTGATACGTGCTGCTACGTGCTGCAGCGTGCTGACGCTGCGTGCTGCTGCGTGGCTCTACGTGCTGCTGTGTGCTGCCACGTGCTGCAGCGTGCTTGTGCGTGCTCCAGTGTACTGCTACGTGCTGCTGCGTGCTGCTGCGTACTACTCCGTGCTGCTGCGTGCTGCTAAGTGCTGCAGCGCGCTTTAGCGTCGCCAGGGTGCTACTGCGTGCTGCATAGCGCTACAGCGTGCTGCTAGGTGCTGCTGTGTGCTGCTGCGTACCACTGCGTACTACAGCTTGGTGCTACGTGCTGCAGCGTGCTGCTGCGTCCTTCTACGTGCTGCTACGTGCTTCTGCGTGCCTCTACGTGCTGCAGCGTCCCCAGCGTGCTGCTACTTGCTGCTGCGTGCGGCTGCGTGCTGCAGCGTGCTGCTGCGTACTGCTACGTGCTCCTGCCTGTTGCTGCGTGCTGCTACCTGCTGCTACGTGCTGCTACGTGCTGCAGCGTGCTGCTGCATGGTGGTGCGTACTACAGCGTGCTGCTCTGTGATAGTACGTGCTGCTGCGTGCTGCTGCGTGTTGCTATGTGCTGCAGCATGCTGCTACGTTCTCCAGTGTGCTGCTGCGTGCTGCTACGTGCCGCTGCGTACTGCTGCGTGCTGCTACGTGCTGCTGCGTGTTGCTATGTGCTGCAGCATGCTGCTACGTTCTCCAGTGTGCTGCTGCGTGCTGCTACGTGCCGCTGCGTACTGCTGCGTGCTGCTACGTGGTGCTGCGTGACGCAGCGTGACGCAGCGTGCTGCTGCGTACTGATACGTGCTGCAGCGTGCTGCTACGTGCTGCAGCGTTATGCTAGGTGCTGCTGCGTGCTGCTACGTGCTGCAGCGTGCTTCTGCGAGCTGCAGTGTGCTGCTACGTGCTTCTGCGTGCCTCTACGTGCTGCAGCGTGCTGCTATGTGCTGCTGCGTTCTGCTGCGTACTGCTACGTGCTGATACGTGCTGCCGCGTGGTGCTGCGTATTCTATGTGCTGCAGCTTGCCCCAGCATGATGCTGCGTGCCGCTGCGTGCTGCTACGTGCTGCAGCGTCCCCAGCGTGCTGCTACCTGCTACGTGCTCGAGCGTGCTGCGGCGTACTCCTGCGTACTGCTGGGTGCTCCTACGTGCTGCTACGTGCTGCTGCGTACTGCTTCGAGCTGCTACGTGCTGCTGCGTGTTGCTATGTGCTGAGGCGTGCTGCTACGTGCTGCAGCGTGCTGCAGCGTGATGCTGTGTGCTGCTACGTGCAGACGCGTGCTGCGGCGTGCTTCTGGGTGCTGCTGCGTGCTGCCACGTACTGCAACGTGCTGCTGCGTGTTGCTATGTGCTGCAGCGTGCTGCTGCGTGCTGCATAGTGCTGCAGCGTGCTGCTGTGTGCTGCTACGTGCTGCATAGTGCTGCTACGTGCTGCTGCGTACTGCTGCGTACTGCTACGTACTGCTGCGTGCTGCTGCGTGCTGCTGCATACTGCTGCGTGCTGCTACGTGCTGCTGCGTGTTGCTATGTGCTGCTGCGTGTTGCAGCGTGCTGCTGTGTGCTGCTACGTGCAGACGCGTGCTGCGGCGTGCTTCTGGGTGCTGCTGCGTGCTGCCACGTACTGCAGCGTGCTGCTGCGTGCTGCTGCGTGTTGCCGCGTGTTGCAGCGTGATGCTGTGTGCTGCTACGTGCAGACGCGTGCTGCGGCGTACTCCTGGGTGCTGCTGCGTGCTGCCACGTACTGCAGCGTGCTGCTGCGTGCTGCTACGGGCTGCTGCGTGCTGCTACGTGCTGCAGCGTCCCCAGCGTGCTCCAGCGTGATGCTGTGTGCTGCTACATGATGCAGCGTACTGCGGCGTGCTTCCTGCGTGCTGCTACGTGCTGCTACGTGCTGCTGCGTGCTGCTGCGTGTTGCTGCGTGCTGCTACCTGCTGCTACGTGCTGCTACGTGCTGCAGCGTGCTGCTGCATGGTGGTGCGTACTACAGCGTGCTGCTCTGTGATAGTACGTGCTGCTGCGTGCTGCTGCGTGTTGCTATGTGCTGCAGCATGCTGCTAGGTTCTCCAGTGTGCTGCTGCGTGCTGCTACGTGCCGCTGCGTACTGCTGCGTGCTGCTACGTGCTGCTGCGTGACGCAGCGTGACGCAGCGTGCTGCTGCGTACTGATACGTGCTGCAGCGTGCTGCTGCGTGCTGCTACGTGCTGCTACGTGCTGCTGCGTGACGCAGCGTGACGCAGCGTGCTGCTGCGTACTGATACGTGCTGCAGCGTGCTGCTACGTGCTGCTACGTGCTGCAGCATGCTGCTACGTTCTCCAGTGTGCTGCTGCGTGCTGCTGCGTGCCGCTGCGTACTGCTGCGTGTTGCTATGTGCTGCAGCATGCTGCTACGTTCTCCAGTGTGCTGCTGCGTGTTGCTATGTGCTCCAGCATGCTGCTACGTTCTCCAGTGTGCTGCTGCGTGCTGCTACGTGCCGCTGCGTACTGCTGCGTGCTGCTACGTGCTGCTGCGTGTTGCTATGTGCTGCAGCATGCTGCTACGTTCTCCAGTGTGCTGCTGCGTGCTGCTACGTGCCGCTGCGTACTGCTGCGTGCTGCTACGTGGTGCTGCGTGACGCAGCGTGACGCAGCGTGCTGCTGCGTACTGATACGTGCTGCAGCGTGCTGCTACGTGCTGCAGCGTTATGCTAGGTGCTGCTGCGTGCTGCTACGTGCTGCAGCGTGCTTCTGCGAGCTGCAGTGTGCTGCTACGTGCTTCTGCGTGCCTCTACGTGTTGCAGCGTGCTGCTGTGTGCTGCTACGTGCAGACGCGTGCTGCGGCGTGCTTCTGGGTGCTGCTGCGTGCTGCCACGTACTGCAGCGTGCTGCTGCGTGCTGCTACGTGTTGCCGCGTGTTGCAGCGTGATGCTGTGTGCTGCTACGTGCAGACGCGTGCTGCGGCGTACTCCTGGGTGCTGCTGCGTGCTGCCACGTACTGCAGCGTGCTGCTGCGTGCTGCTACGGGCTGCTGCGTGCTGCTACGTGCTGCAGCGTCCCCAGCGTGCTCCAGCGTGATGCTGTGTGCTGCTACATGCTGCAGCGTACTGCGGCGTGCTTCCTGCGTGCTGCTACGTGCTGCTACGTGCTGCTGCGTGCTGCTGCGTGTTGCTGCGTGCTGCTACCTGCTGCTACGTGCTGCTACGTGCTGCAGCGTGCTGCTGCATGGTGGTGCGTACTACAGCGTGCTGCTATGTGATAGTACGTGCTGCTGCGTGCTGCTGCGTGCTGCTACGTGTTGCTATGTGCTGCAGCATGCTGCTACGTTCTCCAGTGTGCTGCTGCGTGCTGCTACGTGCCGCTGCGTACTGCTGCGTGCTGCTACGTGCTGCAGCGTGCTGCTGCGTGCTGCTACGTGCTGCTACGTGCTGCTGCGTGACGCAGCGTGACGCAGCGTGCTGCTCCGTACTGATACGTGCTGCAGCATGCTGTTACGTGCTGCCACGTGCTGCAGCATGCTGCTACGTTCTCCAGTGTGCTGCTGCGTGCTGCTGCGTGCCGCTGCGTGTTGCTATGTGCTGCAGCATGCTGCTACGTTCTCCAGTGTGCTGCTGCGTGCTGCTGCGTGCTGCTGCGTGTTGCTATGTGCTGCAGCATGCTGCTACGTTCTCCAGTGTGCTGCTGCGTGCTGCTACGTGCCGCTGCGTACTGCTGCGTGCTGCTACGTGCTGCTGCGTGTTGCTATGTGCTGCAGCATGCTGCTACGTTCTCCAGTGTGCTGCTGCGTGCTGCTACGTGCCGCTGTGTGCTGCTACGTGGTGCTGCGTGACGCAGCGTGACGCAGCGTGACGCAGCGTGCTGCTGCGTACTGATACGTGCTGCAGCGTGCTGCTACGTGCTGCAGCGTTATGCTAGGTGCTGCTGCGTGCTGCTACGTGCTGCAGCGTGCTTCTGCGAGCTGCAGTGTGCTGCTACGTGCTTCTGCGTGCCTCTACGTGCTGCAGCGTGCTGCTATGTGCTGCTGCGTTCTGCTGCGTACTGCTACGTGCTGATACGTGCTGCCGCGTGGTGCTGCGTATTCTATGTGCTGCAGCTTGCCCCAGCATGATGCTGCGTGCTGCTGCGTGCTGCTACGTGCTGCAGCGTCCCCAGCGTGCTGCTACCTCCTACGTGCTCGAGCGTGCTGCGGCGTACTCCTGCGTACTGCTGGGTGCTCCTACGTGCTGCTACGTGCTGCTGCGTACTGCTTCGAGCTGCTACGTGCTGCTGCGTGTTGCTATGTGCTGAGGCGTGCTGCTACGTGCTGCAGCGTGCTGCAGCGTGATGCTGTGTGCTGCTACGTGCAGACGCGTGCTGCGGCGTGCTTCTGGGTGCTGCTGCGTGCTGCCACGTACTGCAACGTGCTGCTGCGCGCTGCTACGTGCTGCAGCGTGCTGCTCCGTGCTGCAGCGTTGTGGTACGTGCAGCAGCGTCCCCAGCGTGCTGCTGCGTGATGCTGCGTGCTGCATCGTCCCCACCGTGCTGCTACCTGCTGCTGCGTGCGGCTTCTCGCTGCAGCGTGCTGCTGCGTGCTGCTTCGTGGTCCTGCGTACTACTGAGTAATGCAGCGTGCTGCTACGTGCTGCAGCGTGCTGCTGCGTGCTGCTATGTGCTGCTGCGTGGTGCTAGGTGCTGCTGCGTGCTGCTATGTGCTGCTAGGTGCTGCAGCTTGCTGGTACGTGCCTCTACGTGCTGCTGCGTGGATCTACGTGCTGCAGCGTGCTGCTGGGTGCTGCTAGGTGCTGCAGCTGCAGCGTGCTGCTGCGTACTACTGCGCACTGCTGCGTGCTGCTACATGCTGCTACATGCTGCTGCGTGCTGCTGCGTGCTACAGCGTGCTGCGGCGTGCTGCTAAGTGCTGCTGCTCGCTTTAGCGTCGCCAGGGTGCTACTGCGTGCTGCAGCGTGCTGCTGTGTGCTGCTAGGTGCTGCTCTGTGCTGCTGCGTCCTGCTGCGTACTACTGCATACTACAGCTTGGTGCTACGTGCTGCAGCGTGCTGCTGCGGTCTTCTACGTGCTGCTACGTGCTGCAGCGTGCTTCTGCGTGCTGCAGTATGCTGCTACGTGCTGCAGCTTGCCTCTACGTGCTGCGGCGTGCTGGTACTTGCTGCAGCGTGCTGCTGCGTGCTCTATGTGCTGCAGGTTGTCCCAGCATGATGCTGTGTGATGCGGCGTGCGGCAGCGTGCTGCTGCGTACTGCTGCGTGCAGCTATGTGCTGCGGCGTGCTGCTGAGTGTTGCTGCGTGATGCTGTGTGCTGCTACGTGCAGACACGTGCTGCGGCGTGCTCCTGGGTGCTGCTGCGTGCTGCCACGTACTGCAGCGTGCTGCTGCGTGCTGCTACGTGCTGCAGCGTGCTGCTGCGTGCTGCAGCGTCCCCAGCGTGCTGCAGCGTGGTGCAGTGTGCTGCTACATGCTGCAGCGTACTGCGGTGTGCTCCTGCGTGCTCCTACGTACTGCAGCGTGCTGCTGCGTGTTGCTGCGTGCTGCTACCTGCTGTTGCGTGCTGGTACGTGCTGCAGCGTGGTGCTACGTGCAGCAGCGTCCCCAGCGTGCTGCTTCCTGCTGCTGCGTGTTGCTGCGTGCTTCTACGTGCTGGAGCGTGCTTCTGCGTGCTGCACTGTGCCGCTGCTTGCTGCTGCATTCCTCTACGTGCTGCAGCGTGCCGCTATGTGCTGCAGTATGATTCTACTTGCTGCAGCGTGCTGCTGCGGGCTCTATGTGCTGCAGCTTGCCCCAGCATGATGCTGCGTGATGCGGCGTGCGGCAGCGTGCTGCTGCGTGGTGCTGCTTACTGCTGCGTGCTGCTACTTTCTGCAGCGTGCTGCTACCTGCTGCGACATGCTGCTGCGTGCTGCAGCGTGTTGCTGCGTGCTGCTGTGTGCTGCTATGGGCCGCTGCGTACTGCTGCGTGCTGCTACGTGCTGCAGCGTGCTGCTAAGTGCTGCAGCTCGCTGGTGCGTCGCCAGGGTGCTGTTACGTGCTGCTGCGTGCTCCTACGTGCTGCAGCGTACTACTGCGTGCTGCAGCGTGCTGCAGCTCGCTTTAGCGTCCCCAGGGTGCTACTGCGTGCTGCATGGCGCTGCAGCGTGCTGCTGCGTACTACTGCGTACTACAGCTTGATGCTACTTGCTGCAGCGTGCTGCTACCTGCTGCGACATGCTGCTGCGTGCTGCAGCGTGTTGCTGCGTGCTGCTGTGTGCTGCTATGTGCCGCTGCGTACTACTGCGTGCTGCAGCGTGCTGCCGCTCGCTGGTGCGTCGCCAGGGTGCTGTTACGTGCTGCTGCGTGCTCCGACGTGCTGCAGCGTGCTGCGTGCTGCAGCGTACTACTGCGTGCTGCTACGTGCCCGCAGCGTGATGCTAAGTGCTGCAGCGTGCTGCTAAGTGCTGCCGCTCGCTTTAGCGTCCCCAGGGTGCTACTGCGTGCTTCATAGCGCTGCAGCGTGCTGCTGTGTGCTGCCAGGTGCCGCTGTGTGCTGCTGTGTCCTGCTGCGTACTACTGCGTACTACAGCTTGGTGCTACGTGCTGCATTGTGCTGCTGCGTTCTTCTACGTGCTGCTACGTGCTGCAGCGTGCTGCTACGTGCTGCAGCATGCCTCTACGTGCTGCAGCGTGCTGGTACGTGCTGCAGCGTGCTGGTACTTGCTGAAGCGTGTTGCTGCGTGGTCTATATGCTGCAGCTTGCCCCAGCATGATGCTGCGTGATGCGGCGTGCGGCAGCGCGCTGCTGCGTACTGCTGCGTGCTACTACGTGCTGCAGCGTCCCCAGCGTGCTGCTACCTGCTGCTGCGTGCGGCTTCGTGCTGCAGCGTGCTGCTGCGTACTGCTACGTCCTCCAGCGTGCTGCTACGTGCAGCTATGTGCTGCAGTGTGCTGCTGCGTCCTCCTAGGTGCTGCTGTGTGCTGCTATGTGCCGCTGCGTGCTGCTGCGTACTGCTGCGTACTACTGCGTGCTGTTACGTGCTGCAGCATGCTGCAGCGTGCTGCGGCATGCTGCTAAGTGCTGCAGCGTCCCCAGGGTGCTGCTGCGTGCTGGTACGTGCTGCAGCGTGCTGCTGCGTGCTGCTAGGTGCTGCTGTGTGCTGCTATGTGCCGCTGCGTGCTGCTGCGTACTGCTGCGTACTACTGCGTGCTGCTACGAGCTACTACGTGCTGCAGCGTGCTGCAGCGTGCTGCAGCTCGCTGTTGCGTCGCCAGGGTGCTGATACGTGCTGCTACGTGCTGCAGCGTGCTGACGCTGCGTGCTGCTGCGTGGCTCTACGTGCTGCTGTGTGCTGCCACGTGCTGCAGCGTGCTTGTGCGTGCTCCAGTGTACTGCTACGTGCTGCTGCGTGCTGCTGCGTACTACTCCGTGCTGCTGCGTGCTGCTAAGTGCTGCAGCGCGCTTTAGCGTCGCCAGGGTGCTACTGCGTGCTGCATAGCGCTGCAGCGTGCTGCTAGGTGCTGCTGTGTGCTGCTGCGTACCACTGCGTACTACAGCTTGGTGCTACGTGCTGCAGCGTGCTGCTGCGTCCTTCTACGTGCTGCTACGTGCTTCTGCGTGCCTCTACGTACTGCAGCGTCCCCAGCGTGCTGCTACTTGCTGCTGCGTGCGGCTGCGTGCTGCAGCGTGCTGCTGCGTACTGCTACGTGCTCCAGCGTGCTGCTATGTGCTGCAGCGTGCTGCGGCATGCTGCTAAGTGCTGCAGGGTCGCCAGGGTGCTGCTGTGTGCTGCTACGTGCTGCAGCGTGCTGCTGCGTACTGGTGCGTACTGCTGCGTGCTGCTACGTGCTGTTACGTCCTGCTGCGTGCTGCTATGTGCTGCTGCGTGCTGCTACGTGCTGCAGCGTCCCCAACGTGCTGCTACTTGCTGCTGCGTGAGGCTGTGTGCTGCAGCGTGCTGCTGCGTACTGCTACGTTCTGCTGCGTGCTGCTGCGTACTGCTATGTGCAGCTACGTGCTGGAGCGTGCTGCTAAGTGCTGCTGCGTGCTGCTAAGTGCTGCAGCTCGCTGTAGCGTCGCCAGGGTGCTACTGCGTGCTGCTACGTGCTAGAGCGTGCTGTTATGTGCTGCTAGGTGCTGCTGCTTGCTGCTGTGTACTACTGCGTAGTTCAGCGTGCTGCTACGTGCTGCAGCGTGCTGCTGCGTACTGCTGCGTACTACTGCGTACTGCTGCGTGCTGCTACGTGCTGCTGCGTGCTGCTAAGTGCTGCAGCTCGCTGCAGCGTCGCCAGGGTGCTACTGCGTGCTACTAGGTGCTACAGCGTGCTGCTGTGTGCCGCTGCGTGCTGTTGCGTACTACTGCGTACTACTGCGTACCGCTGCGTGCTGCTACGTGCTGCAGCGTGCTGCTACGTGCTGAAGCGTGCTGCTGCGTGCTGCTACGTGCTGCAGCGTGCTGATGCGAGCTACTGCATATTGCTGCGTGCAGCTGCGTTCTTCTACGTGCTGCTACGTGCTTCTACGTGCTGGACCGTGCTTCTGCGTGCTGCAGTGTGCTGCTGCGTGGTGCTGCGTGCCTCTACGTGCTGCAGCCTGCCGCTACGTGCCTCAGCGTAATGCTACTTGCTGCAGGGTGCTGCTACGGGCTCTATGTGTGGCAGCTTGCCCCAGCATGATGCTGCGTGATGCGGCGTGCGGCAGCGTGTTGCTGCGTGCTGCTACGTAGTGCTGTGTACTGCTATGTGCCGCTGCGTGCTGCTGCGTGCTGCAACGTGCTACAGCGTGCTGCTGCGTACTGCTGCGTGCTGCTACGAGCTGCTACGTGCTGCAGCTTGCCCCAGCACGATGCTGCGTGATGCGGCCTGCGGCAGTGTGCGTCTGCGTGCTGCTGCGTACTGCTGCGTGCTGCTACGTGCTGCAGCGTTCCCAGCGTGCTGCTACCTGCTGCTGCGTGCGGCTGCCTGCTGCTACGTGCTCCAGTGTGCTGCTGCGTACTGCTGCGTACTACTGCGTACTGCTGCGTGCTCCTACCATCTGCTACGTGCTGCTACGTGCTGCAGCTTGCTGCTATGTGCTGCGGCATGCTGCTAAGTGCTGCAGCGGCGCCAGGGTGCTGCTGCGTGCTGCTACGTGCTGCAGCGTTCCCTGCGTGCTGCTACGTGCTTCTGCGTGCGGCTGCGTGCTGCAGCGTGCTGCAGCGTGCTGCTGCGTGCTCCTACGTGCTGCAGCGTTCCCTGCGTGCTGTTACCTGCTGCTACGTGCTGCTGCGTGCGGCTGCGTGCTGCAGCGTGTGGCTGCGTACTGCTGCGAGCTCCTACGTTCTGCAGCGTTCCCTGCGTGCTGCTACCTGCTGCTACGTGCGGCTGCGTGCTGCAGCGTGCTGCTGCGTGCTGCTGCGTACTGCTACCTGCTGCTGTGTGCGGCTGCGTACTGCTAAGTGCTGCAGCTCGCTGCAGCGTCGCCAGGGTGCTACTGCGTGCTGCTACGTGGTGCAGCGTGCTGCTGCGTACTGCTACGCGCTGGTGCGTGCTGCTACGTGCTGCTGCGTGCCTGTACGTGGTGCAGCGTGCTGCTGCGTACTGCTACGCGCTGCTGCTGCGTACTGCTGCGTGCTGCTAAGTGCTGCTGCGTGCTGCAAAGTGCTGCAGCTCGCTGCAGCGTCGCCAGGGTGCTACTGCGTGCTGCTACGTGCTCCAGCGTGCTGCTGTGTGCTGCTGCGTGCTGTTGCGTACTACTGCGTACTACAGCGTGCTGCAGCGTGCTGCAGCGTGCTGCTGCGTACTGCTGCGTACTACTGCGTACCGCTGCGTGCTGCTGCGTGCTGCTACGTGCTGCTGCGTGGTGCTACATGCTGCTGCGTGCTGAAGCGTGCTGCTGCGTGCTGGTACGTGCTGCAGCGTGCTGATGCGAGCTACTGCATACTGCTGGGTGCTGCGGCGTTCTTCTACGTGCTGCTACGTGCTTCTACGTGCTGGACCGTGCTTCTGCGTGCTGCAGTGTGGTGCTGCGTGCCTCTACGTGCTGCAGCGTGCCGCTACGTGCCTCAGCGTAATGCTACTTGCTGCAGCGTGCTGCTGCGGGCTCTATGTGCGGCAGCTTGCCCCAGCATGATGCTGCGTGATGCGGCGTGCGGCAGCGTGTTGCTGCGTGCTGCTACGTAGTGCTGTGTACTGCTATGTGCCGCTGCGTGCTGCTGCGGGCTGCTACGTGCTACAGCGTGCTGCTGCGTACTGCTGCGTGCTGCTACGAGCTGCTACGTGCTGCAGCTTGCCCCAGCATGATGCTGCGTGATGCGGCGTGCGGCAGCGTGTTGCTGCGTGCTGCTACGTAGTGCTGTGTACTGCTATGTGCCGCTGCGTGCTGCTGCATGCTGCTACGTGCTACAGCGTGCTGCTGCGTACTGCTGCGTGCTGCTACGAGCTGCTACGTGCTGCAGCTTGCCCCAGCATGATGCTGCGTGATGCGGCGTGCGGCAGTGTGCGTCTGCGTGCTGCTGCGTACTGCTGCGTATTGCTACGTGCTGAAGCGTTCCCAGCGTGCTGCTACCTGCTGCTGCGTGCGGCTGCCTGCTGCTGCGTGCTGCTGCGTACTGCTACGTGCTCCAGCGTGCTGCTGCGTACTGCTGCGTACTGCTACGTACTACTGCGTACTGCTGCGAGCTCCTACGTGCTGCAGCGTTCCCTGCGTGCTGCTACCTGCTGCTACGTGCTTCTGCGCGCGGCTGCGTGCTGCAGCGTGCTGCTGCGTGCTCCTACGTGCTGCAGCGTTCCCTGCGTGCTGCTACCTGCTGCTACGTGCTGCTGCGTGCGGCTGCGTGCTGCAGCGTGCGGCTGCGTGCTGCTGCGTACTGCTGCAAGCTCCTACGTGCTGCAGCGTTCCCTGCGTGCTGCTACCTGCTGCTACGTGCTTCTGCGTGCGGCTGCGTGCTGCAGCGTACTCCGTCGTGCTGCTGCGTGCTGCTACGTGCTGCTGCGTACTGATAAGTGCTGCAGCTCGCTGCAGCGCCACCAGGGTGCTACTGCGTGCTGCTACATGGTGCAGCGTGCTGTTGTGTGCTGCTAGGTGCTGCTGCGTGCTGCTGCGTTCTGCTGCGTACTACAGCGTGCTGCTACTTGCAGCAGCGTGCTGCTGCGTACTGCTACGCGCTGCTGCGTGCTGCTGCGTACTGCTGCGTGCTGCTAAGTGCTGCTGGGTGCTGCTAAGTGCTGCAGCTCGCTTCAGCGTCGCCAGGGTGCTACTGCGTGCTGCTACGTGCTGCAGCGTGCTGCTGTGTACTGCTACGTACTGCTAAGTGCTGCAGCTCGCTGCAGCGTCGCCAGGGTGCTACTGCGAGCTGCTACATGGTGCAGCGTGCTGCTGTGTGCTACTAGGTGCTGCTGCGTGCTGCTACGTGCTGCTAAGTGCTGCTGCGTGCTGCTACGTGGTGCAGCGTGCTGCTGCGTACTGCTACGCGCTGCTGCGTGCTGCTACGTGCTGCTGCGTGCTGCTACGTGGTGCAGCGTGCTGGTGCGTACTGCTACGCGCTGCTGCGTGCTGCTGCGTACTGCTGCGTGCTTCTAAGTGCTTCAGCTCGCTGCAGAGTCGCCAGGGTGCTACTGCGTGCTGCTACGTGCTGCAGCGTGCTGCTGCGTGCTGCTATGTGCTGCTGCGTGCTGCTAGGTGCTGCTGCGTACTGCTAAGTGCTGCTGCGTACTGCTACGTGGTGCAGGGTGCTGCTGCGTACTGCTACGCGCTGCTGCGTGCCGCTACGTGCTGCAGCTCGCTGCAGCGTCGCCAGGGTGCTACTGCGTGCTGCTACGTGCTCCAGCGTGCTGCTGTGTGCTGCTAGGTGCTGCTGCGTGCTGCTGCGTTCTACTGCGTACTACAGCGTGCTGCTACTTGCAGCAGCGTGCTGCTGCGTACTGCTACGCGCTACTGCTTACTGCTGCGTGCTGCTAAGTGCTGCTGCGTGCTGCTAAGTGCTGCAGCTCGCTGCAGCGTCGCCAGGATGCTACTGCGTTCTGCTGCGTGCTGCTATGTGCTGCTGCGTGCTGCTACGTGCTCCTGCGTGTTGCAGCGTGCTCCTACGTGCTGCAGCGTGCTGCTACGTGCTGCAACGTGCTGGTGGGTGCTGCTACGTGCTGCAGCGCGCTGATGCGTGCTGCTGCATACTACTGCGTGCTGCTGCCTGCTGCTGCGTGCTGCTACGTGCTGCTACGAGCTGCAGCGTGCTGCTGCGTGCTGCTACCTGCTGTCGCGTGCTGTCGCTGCGTGCTGTTGCGTGCATCTACGTGCTGGAGCGTGCTTCTGCGTGCTGCAGTGTGCTGCTGCGTGCAGCTACGTGCTGGAGCGTGATGCTACACTCTGCAATGTGCTGTGGGCTCTATGTGCCGCAGCTTGCCCCAGGATGATGCTGCGTGATGCGGCGTGCGGCAGCGTGCTGCTGCGTACTGCTGCGTGCTGCTACTTTCTGCAGCGTGCTGCTACCTGCTGCGACATGCTGCTGCGCGCTGCAGCGTGTACCTGCGTGCTGCTGTGTGCTGCTATGTGCCGCTGCGTGCTGATGCGTGCTGCTACGTGCTGCAGCATGCTGATACGTGCTGCAGCGTGCTGTTACGTGCTGTAGCGTTCTGCTGCGTGCTGCTAAGTGCTGCAGCTAGCTGTTGCGTCGCCAGGGTGCTGCTACGTGCTGCTACGTTCTGCTACGTGCTGCAGCGTGCTTTCGCTGCGTGCTGCTGCGTGCCTCTACGTGTCACTACGTTCTGCTGCGTGCTGCTACGTGTTTCTGCGTACTCCTACGTACTGCTGCGTGCTGCTGCGTACTGCTGCGTGCTGTTACTTTCTGCAGCGTGCTGCTGCGTACTGCTACGCGTTGCTGCGTGCTGCTACGTGCTGCTGCGTGCTGCTACGTGGTGCGGCGTGCTGCTGCGTACTGCTACGCGCTGCTGCGTGCTGCTGCGTACTGCTGCGTGCTGCTAAGTGCTGCAGCTCGCTGCAGCGTCCCCAGGGTGCTACTGCGTGCTGCTACGTGCTGCAGCGTGCTGCTGCGTGCTGCTATGTGCTGCTGCGTGCTGCTAGGTGCTGCTGCGTGCTGCTAATTGCTGCTGCGTGCTGCTACGTGGTGCAGGGTGCTGCTGCGTACTGCTACGCGCTGCTGTGTGCTGCTGCGCGCTGCTACGTGGTGCAGCGTGCTGCTACGTCCTCCAGCGTGCTGCTGCGTACTGCTGCGTGCTCCTACGTGCTGCTACCTGCTGCTACGTGCTGCTGCGTGCGGCTGCGTGCTGCAGCGTGCGGCTGCGTGCTGCTGCGTACTGCTGCGAGCTCCTACGTGCTGCAGCGTTCCCTGCGTGCTGCTACCTGCTGCTACGTGCTTCTGCGTGCGGCTGCGTGCTGCAGCGTGCTGCAGCGTGCTGCTGCGTACTGCTACGTGCTGCTGCGTACTGCTAAGTGCTGCAGCTCGCTGCAGCGTCGCCAGGGTGCTACTGCGTGCTGCTACGTGGTGCAGCGTGCTGCTGTGTGCTGCTAGGTGCTGCTGCGTGCTGCTGCGTTCTACTGCGTACTACAGCGTGCTGCTACTTGCAGCAGCGTGCCGCTGCGTACTGCTACGCGCTGCTGCGTGCTGCTGCGTACTGCTGCGTGCTGCTAAGTGCTGCTGCGTGGTGCAGCCTGCTGATACGTGCTGCAGCGTGCTGCTGCGTACTGCTGCGTGGTGCTACGTGCTGCAGCGTTCTGCTGCGTGCTGCTAAGTGCTGCAGCTAGCTGTTGCGTCGCCAGGGTGCTGCTACGTGCTGCTACGTTCTGCTACGTGCTGCAGCGTGCTTTCGCTGCGTGCTGCTGCGTGCCTCTACGTGCTACTACGTTCTGCTGCGTGCTGCTACGTGCTGCTGCGTGCTCCTACGTGCTGCTGCGTGCTGTTACTTTCTGCAGCGTGCTGCTGCGTACTGCTACGCGCTGCTGCGTGCTGCTACGTGCTGCTGCGTGCTGCTGCGTGGTGCAGCGTGCTGCTGCGTACTGCTACGCGCTGCTGCGTGCTGCTGCGTACTGCTGCGTGCTGCTAAGTGCTGCAGCTCGCTGCAGCGTCGCCAGGGTGCTACTGCGTGCTGCTACGTGCTGCAGCGTGCTGCTGCGTGCTGCTGCGTACTGCTAGGTGGTGCAGGGTGCTGCTGCGTACTGCTACGCGCTGCTGCGTGCCGCTACGTGCTGCTGCGCGCTGCTACGTGCTCCAGCGTGCTGCTGCGTACTGCTGCGTGCTCCTACGTGCTGCTACCTGCTGCTACGTGCTGCTGCGTGCGGCTGCGTGCTGCAGAGTGCGGCTGCGTTCTGCTGCGTACTGCTGCGAGCTCCTACGTGCTGCAATGTTCCCTGCGTGCTGCTACCTGCTGCTACGTGCTTCTGCGTGCGGCTGCTTTATGCAGCTTGCTGCTGCGTACTGCTGCGTACTTCTACGTGCTGCTGCGTACTGCTAAGTGCTGCAGCTCGCTGCAGCGTCGCCAGGGTGCTACTGCGTGCTGCTACGTGGTGCAGCGTGCTGCTGCGTTCTACTGCGTACTACAGCGTGCTGCTACTTGCAGCAGCGTGCTGCTGCGTGCTGCTACGCGCTGCTGCGTGCTGCTGCGTACTGCTGCGTGCTGCTAAGTGCTGCTGCGTGCTGCTAAGTGCTGCAGCTCGCTGCAGCGTCGCCAGGGTGCTACTGCGTGCTGCTACGTGGTGCAGCGTGCTGCTGTGTGCTACTAGGTGCTGCTGCGTACTGCTACGTGCTGCTAAGTGCTGCTGCGTGCTGCTACGTGGTGCAGCGTGCTGCTGCGTACTGCTACGCGCTGGTGCGTGCTGCTACGTGCTGCTACATGCTGCTGCGTGCTACAGCGTGCTGCGGCGTGCTGCTACGTGCTGCAGCGTGGTGCTACGTGCAGCAGCGTCCCCAGCGTGCTGCTTCCTGCTGCTGCGTGTTGCTGCGTGCTTCTACGTGCTGGAGCGTGCTTCTGCGTGCTGCACTGTGCCGCTGCTTGCTGCTGCATGCCTCTACGTGCTGCAGCGTGCCGCTATGTGCTGCAGTATGATGCTACTTGCTGCAGCGTGCTGCTGCGGGCTCTATGTGCTGCAGCTTGCCCCAGCATGATGCTGCGTGATGCGGCGTACGGCAGCGTGCTGCTGCGTACTGCTGCGTGCTGCTACTTTCTGCAGCGTGCTGCTACCTGCTGCGACATGCTGCTGCGTGCTGCAGCGTGTTGCTGCGTGCTGCGGTGTGCTGCTATGGGCCGCTGCGTACTGCTGCGTACTGCTACGTGCTGCAGCGTGCTGCTAAGTGCTGCAGCTCGCTGGTGCGTCGCCAGGGTGCTGTTACGTGCCTCTGCGTACTACTGCGTGCTGCAGCGTGCTGCTAAGTGCTGCAGCTCGCTTTAGCGTCCCCAGGGTGCTACTGCGTGCTGCATAGCGCTGCAGCGTGCTGCTGCGTACTACTGCGTACTACAGCTTGATGCTACTTGCTGCAGCGTGCTGCTACCTGCTGCGAAATGCTGCTGCGTGCTGCAGCGTGTTGCTGCGTGCTGCTGTGTGCTGCTATGTGCCGCTGCGTACTACTGCGTGCTGCAGCGTGCTGCCGCTCGCTGGTGCGTCGCCAGGGTGCTGTTACGTGCTGCTGCGTGCTCGGACGTGCTGCAGCGTGCTGCTGCGTGCTGCAGCGTACTACTGCGTGCTGCTACGTTCTGCTGCGTGCGGCTGCGTGCTGCTTTGTGCCGCTGCGTGCTGCTGCGTGCTGCTACGTGCTGCAGCATGCTGATACGTGCTGCAGCGTGCTGCTGCGTACTGCTGCGTGCTGCTACGTGCTGCAGCGTACTGGTGCGTGCTGCTAAGTGCTGCAGCTAGCTGTTGCGTCGCCAGGGTGCTGCTACGTGCTGCTACGTGCTGCAGCGTGCTTTCGCTGCGTGCTGCTGCGTGCCTCTACGTGCTACTACGTGCTGCTGCGTGCTGCTACGTGCTGCTGCGTGCTCCTATGTGCTGCTGCGTGCTGCTGCGTGCTGCTGCGTACTGCTGCGTGCTGTTACTTTCTGCAGCGTGCTGCTGCGTACTGCTAGGCGCTGCTGCGTGCTGGTACGTGTTGCAGCGTGCTGCTGCGTACTGCTACGCGCTGCTGCGTACTGCTGCGTGCTGCTAAGTGCTGCTGCGTGCTGCTAAGTGCTGCAGCTCGCTGCAGCGTCGCCAGGGTGCTACTGCGTGCTGCTACGTGCTGCATTGTGCTGCTGCGTGCTGCTATGTGCTGCTGCGTGCTGCTAGGTTCTGCTGCGTGCTGCTATGTGCTGCTGCGTGCTGCTAGGTGCTGCAGCTTGCTGGTACGTGCCTCTACGTGCTGCAGTGTGCTGCTGCGTGCTGCTGCGTGGATCTGCGTGCTGCAGCGTGCTGCTGCGTGCTGCTAGGTGCTGCTGCATGCTGCTAGGTGCTGCAGCTGCAGCGTGCTGCTGCGCACTACTGCGCACTGCTGCGTGCTGCTACATGCTGCTACATGCTTCTGCGTGCTACAGCGTGCTGCGGCGTGCTGCTACGTGCTGCAGCGTGGTGCTACGTGCAGCAGCGTCCCCAGCGTGCTGCTTCCTGCTGCTGCGTGTTGCTGCGTGCTTCTACGTGCTGGAGCGTGCTTCTGCGTGCTGCACTGTGCCGCTGCTTGCTGCTGCATGCCTCTACGTGCTGCAGCGTGCCGCTATGTGCTGCAGTATGATGCTACTTGCTGCAGCGTGCTGCTGCGGGCTCTATGTGCTGCAGCTTGCCCCAGCATGATGCTGCGTGATGCGGCGTACGGCAGCGTGCTGCTGCGTACTGCTGCGTGCTGCTACCTTCTGCAGCGTGCTGCTACCTGCTGCGACATGCTGCTGCGTGCTGCAGCGTGTTGCTGCGTGCTGCTGTGTGCTGCTATGTGCCGTTGCGTACTACTGCGTGCTGCAGCGTGCTGCCGCTCGCTGGTGCGTCGCCAGGGTGCTGTTACGTGCTGCTGCGTGCTCCGACGTGCTGCAGCGTGCTGCTGCGTGCTGCAGCGTACTACTGCGTGCTGCTACGTGCCCGCAGCGTGATGCTAAGTGCTGCAGCGTGCTGCTAAGTGCTGCAGCTCGCTTTAACGTCCCCAGGGTGCTACTGCGTGCTTCATACCGCTGCAGCGTGCTGCTGTGTGCTGCCAGGTGCCGCTGTGTGCTGCTGTGTCCTGCTGCGTATTACTGCGTACTACAGCTTGGTGCTACGTGCTGCTATGTGCTGCAGCGTGCTGCGGCATGCTGCTAAGTGCTGCAGTGTCGCCAGGGTGCTGCTGCGTGCTGCTATGTGCTGCAGCGAGCTGCTACGTGCTGTTACGTCCTGCTGCGTGCTGCTATGTGCTGCTGCGTGCTGCTACTTGCTGCAGCGTCCCCAACGTGCTGCTACCTGCTGCTGCGTGCGGCTGCGTGCTGCAGCGTGCTGCTGCGTACTGCTACGTTCTGCTGCGTGCTGCTGCGTAATGATATGTGCTGCTACGTGCTGCAGCGTGCTGCTAAGTGCTGCTGCGTGCTGCTAAGAGCTGCAGCTCGCTGTAGCGTCGCCAGGGTGCTACTGCGTGCTGCTACGTGCTAGAGCGTGCTGTTGTGTGCTGCTAGGTTCTGCTGCTTGCTGCTGTGTACTACTGCGTACTACAGCGTGCTGCTACGTGCTGCAGCGTGCTGCTGCGTACTGCTGCGTACTACTGCGTACTGCTGCGTGCTGCTACGTGCTGCTACGTGCTGCTGCGTGCTGCTAAGTGCTGCAGCTCGCTGCAGCGTCGCCAGGGTGCTACTGCGTGCTGCTAGGTGCTACAGCGTGCTCCTGTGTGCTGCTGCGTGCTGTTGCGTACTACTGCGTACTACAGCGTGCTGCAGCGTGCTGCTGCGTACTGCTGCGTACTACTGCGTACCGCTGCGTGCTGCTACGTGCTGCTGCGTGGTGCTACATGCTGCAGCGTGCCGCTGCGTGCTGCAGCGTGCTCCTACGTGCTGCAGCGTGCTGCTACGTGCTGCTGCGTGCTGCTACGTGCTGCAGCGTGCTGATGCGAGCTACTGCATACTGCTGCGTGCTGCTGCGTTCTTCTACGCGCTGCTACGTGCTTCTACGTGCTGGACCGTGCTTCTGCGTGCTGCTGCGTGGTGCTGCGTCCCTCTACGTGCTGCAGCGTGCCGCTACGTGCCTCAGCGTAATGCTACTTGCTGCAGCGTGCTGCTACGGGCTCTATGTGCGACAGCTTGCACCAGCATGATGCTGCGTGATGCGGCGTGCGGCAGCGTGTTGCTGCGTGCTGCTACGTAGTGCTGTGTACTGCTATGTGCCGCTGCGTGCTGCTGCGTGCTGCTACGTGCTACAGCGTGCTGCTGCGTGCTGCTACGAGCTGCTACGTGCTGCAGCTTGCCCCAGCATGATGCTGCGTGATGCGGCGTGCGGCAGTGTGCGTCTGCGTGCTGCTGCGTGCTGCTACGTGCTACAGCGTTCCCAGCGTGCTGCTACCTGCTGCTGCGTGCGGCTGCCTGCTGCTGCGTACTGCTACGTGCTCCAGCGTACTGCTGCGTACTACAGCGTACTACTGCGTACTGCTGCGTGCTCCTACGTGCTGCTACGTGCTGCTACGTGCTGCAGCTTTCTTCTATGTGCTGCTGCGTGCTGCTACGTGCTGCCGCGTACTGCTGCGAGCTCCTACGTGCTGCAGCGTTCCCTGCGTGCTGCTACGTGCTTCTGCGTGCGGCTGCGTGCTGCAGCGTACTGCTGCGTACTCTTACGTGCTGCAGCGTTCCCTGCGTGCTGCTACCTGCTGCTACGTGCTGCTTTGTGGGGCTGCGTGCTGCAGCGTGCGGCTGCGTGCTGCTGCGTACTGCTGCGAGCTCCTACGTGCTGTAGTGTTCCCTGCGTGCTGCTAGCTGCTGCTACGTGCTTCTGCGTGCGGCTGCGTGCTGCAGCGTGCTGCTGCGTACTGCTACGTGCTGCTGCGTACTGCTAAGTGCTGCAGCTCGCTGCAGCGTCGCCAGGGTGCTACTGCGTGCTGCTACGTGGTGCAGCGTGCTGCTGTGTGCTGCTAGGTGCTGCTGCGTGCTGCTGCGTTCTACTGCGTACTACAGCGTGCTGCTACTTGCAGCAGCGTGCTGCTGGGTACTGCTACGCGCTGCTGCGTGCTGCTGCGTACTGCTACGTGCTGCTGCGTACTGCTAAGTGCTGCAGCTCGCTGCAGCGTCGCCAGCGTGCTGCTGCGTACTGCTACGCGCTGCTGCGTGCTGCTAGGTGCTGCTACGTGGTGCAGCGTGCTGCTGCGTGCTGCTACGCGCTGCTGCGTACTGCTGCGTGCTGCTAAGTGCTGCTGCGTGCTGCTAAGTGCTGCAGCTCGCTGCAGCGTCGCCAGGGTGCTACTGCGTGCTGCTACGTGCTCCAGCGTGCTGCTGTGTGCTACTAAGTGCTGCTGCGTGCTGCTGCGTTCTACTGCGTACTACAGCGTGCTCCTACTTGCAGCAGCGTGCTGCTGCGTACTGCTACGCGCTGCTGCGTGCTGCTAAGTGCTGCTGCGTGCTGCTAAGTGTTGCAGCTCGCCTCAGCGTCGCCAGGGTGCTACTGCGTTCTGCCTCGTGCTGCTATGTGCTGCTGCGTGCTGCTACGTGCTGCTACGTGCTCCTGCGTGCTGCAGCGTGCTCCTACGTGCTGCAGCGTGCTGCTACGTGCTGCAACGTGCTGGTGGGTGCTGCTACGTGCTGCAGCGTGCTGATGGGTGCTGCTGCATACTACTGCGTGCTGCTGCCTGCTGCTGCGTGCTGCTACGAGCTGCAGCGTGCTGCTGCGTGCTGCTACCTGCTGTCGCGTGCTGTCGCTTTGTGCTGCTGCGTGCATCTACGTGCTGGAGCGTGTTTCTGCGTGCTGCAGTGTGCTGCTGCGTGCAGCTACGTGCTGCAGCGTGATGCTACACTCTGCAAGGTGCTATGGGCTCTATGTGCCGCAGCTTGCCCCAGGATGATGCTGCGTGATGCGGCGTGCGGCAGCGTGCTGCTGCGTACTGCTGCGTGCTGCTACTTTCTGCAGCGTGCTGCTAGCTGCTGCGACAGGCTGCTGCGCGCTGCAGCGTGTAGCTGCGTGCTGCTGTGTGCTTCTATGTGCCGCTGCGTGCTGCTGCGTGCTGCTACGTGCTGCAGCATGCTGATACGTGCTGCAGCGTGCTGCTGCGTGCTGCTACGTGCTGCAGCGTACTGGTGCGTGCTGCTAAGTGCTGCAGCTAGCTGTTGCGTCGCCAGGGTACTGCTACGTGCTGCTACGTTCTGCTACGTGCTGCAGCGTGCTTTCGCTGCGTGCTGCTGCGTGCCTCTACGTGATACTACGTGCTGCTGCGTGCTGCTACGTGCTGCTGCGTGCTCCTAGGTGCTGCTGCGTGCTGCTGCGTACTGCTGCGTGCTGGTACTATCTGCAGCGTGCTGCTGCGTACTGCTACGCGCTGCTGCGTGCTGCTACGTGCTGCTGCGTGCTGCTACGTGGTGCAGCGTGCTGCTGCGTACTGCTACGCGCTGCTGCGTGCTGCTAAGTGCTGCTGTGTGCTGCTACGTGCTGCAGCGTGCTGCTGCGTGCTGCTATGTGCTGCTGCGTGCTGCAAGGTGCTGCTGCGTGCTGCTATGTGCTGCTGCGGGCTGCTAGGTGCTGCAGCTTGCTGGTACGTGCCTCTACGTGCTGCAGCGTGCTGCTGCGTGGATCTACGTGCTGCAGCGTGCTGCTGCGTGCTGCTAGGTGCTGCTGCTAGGTGCTGCAGCTGCAGCGTGCTGCTGCGTACTACTGCCCACTGCTGCGTGCTGCTACATGCCGCTGCGTGCTACAGCGTGCTGCGGCGTGCTGCTACGTGCTGCAGCGTGGTGCTACGTGCAGCAGCGTCCCCAGCGTGCTGCTTCCTGCTTCTGCGTGTTGCTGCGTGCTTCTACGTGCTGGAGCGTGCTTCTGCGTGCCGCACTGTGCAGCTGCTTGCTGCTGCATGCCTCTACGTGCTGCAGCGTGCCGCTATGTGCTGCACTATGATGCTACTTGCTGCAGCGTGCTGCTGCGGGCTCTATGTGCTGCAGCTTGCCCCAGCATGATGCTTCGTGATGCGGCGTACGGCAGCGTGCTGCTGCGTACTGCTGCGTGCTGCTACTTTCTGCAGCGTGCTGCTACCTGCTGCGACATGCTGCTGCGTGCTGCTGTGTGCTGCTATGGGCCACTGCGTACTGCTGCGTGCTGCTACGTGCTGCTGCGTGCTGCAGCGTACTACAGCGTGCTGCTAAGTGCTGCAGCTCGCTTTAGCGTCCCCAGGGTGCTACTGCGTGCTGCATAGCGCTGCAGCGTGCTGCTGTGTGCTGCCAGGTACCGCTGTGTGCTGCTGTGTCCTGCTGCGTACTACTGCGTACTACAGCTTGGTGCTACGTGCTGCTATGTGCTGCAGCGTGCTGCGGCATGCTGCTAAGTGCTGCTGCGTCGCCAGGGTGCTGCTGCGTGCTGCAGCGTGTTGCTGCGTGCTGCAGTGTGCTGCTATGTGCCGCTGCGTACTACTGCGTGCTGCAGCGTGCTGCCGCTCGCTGGTGCGTCGCCAGGGTGCTGTTACGTGCTGCTGCGTGCTCCGACGTGCTGCAGCGTGCTGCTGCGTGCTGCAGCGTACTACTGCGTGCTGCTACGTGCCCGCAGCGTGATGCTAAGTGCTGCAGCGTGCTGATAAGTGCTGCAGCTCACTTTAGCGTCCCCAGGGTGCTACAGCGTGCTTCATAGCGCTGCACCGTGCTGCTGTGTGCTGCCAGGTACCGCTGTGTGCTGCTGTGTCCTGCTGCGTACTACTGCGTAGTACAGCTTGGTGCTACGTGCTGCTATGTGCTGCAGCGTGCTGCGGCATGCTGCTAAGTGCTGCTGCGTCGCCAGGGTGCTGCTGCGTGCTGCTGCGTGCTGCAGCGTGTTGCTGCGTGCTGCAGTGTGCTGCTATGTGCCGCTGCGTACTACTGCGTGCTGCAGCGTGCTGCCGCTCCCTGGTGCGTCGCCAGGGTGCTGTTACGTGCTGCTGCGTGCTCCGACGTGCTGCAGCGTGCTGCTGCGTGCTGCAGCGTACTACTGCGTGCTGCTACGTGCCCGCAGCGTGATGCTAAGTGCTGCAGCGTGCTGATAAGTGCTGCAGCTCACTTTAGCGTCCCCAGGGTGCTACTGCGTGCTTCATAGCGCTGCAGCGTGCTGCTGTGTGCTGCCAGGTACCGCTGTGTGCTGCTGTGTCCTGCTGCGTACTACTGCGTACTACAGCTTGGTGCTACGTGCTGCTATGTGCTGCAGCGTGCTGCGGCATGCTGCTAAGTGCTGCTGCGTCGCCAGGGTGCTGCTGCGTGTTGCTACGTGCTGCAGCGTGCTGCTGCGTACTGCTGCGTGCTGTTACGTCCTGCTGCGTGCTGCTATGTGCTGCTGCGTGCTGCTACGTGCTGCAGCGTCCCCAACGTGCTGCTACCTGCTGCTGCGTGCGGCTGCGTGCTGCAGCGTGCTGCTGCGTACTGCTACGTTCTGCTGCGTGCTGCTGCGTACTGCTATGTGCTGCTACGTGCTGCAGCGTGCTGCTAAGTGCTGCTGCGTGCTGCTGCGTGCTGCAGCTCGCTGTAGCGTCGCCAGGGTGCTACTGCATGCTGCTACGTGCTAGAGCGTGCTGTTGTGTGCTGCTAATTGCTGCTGCTTGCTGCTGTGTACTACTGCGTACTACAGCGTGCTGCTACGTGCTGCAGCGTGCTGCTGCGTACTGCTGCGTACTACTGCGTACTGCTGCGTGCTGCTACGTGCTGCTGCGTGCTGTTAAGTGCTGCAGCTCGCTGCAGCGTCGCCGGGGTGCTACTGCGTGCTGCTAGGTGCTACAGCGTGCTGCTGTGTGCTGCTGCGTGCGGTTGTTTACTAATGCGTACTACAGCGTGCTGCAGCGTGCTGCTGCATGCTGCAGCGCGCTCCTACGTGTTGCAGCGTGCTGCTACGTGCTGAAGCGTGCTGCTGCGTGCTGCTACGTGCTGCAGCGTGCTGATGCGAGCTACTGCATACTGCTGCGCGCTGCTGCGTTCTTCTACGTGCTGCTACGTGCTTCTACGTGCTGGACCGTGCTTCTGCGTGCTGCAGTGTGCTGCTGCGTGGTGCTGCGTCCCTCTACGTGCTGCAGCGTGCCGCTACGTGCCTCAGCGTAACGCTACTTGCTGCAGCGTGCTGCTACGGGCTCTATGTGCGGCAGCTTGCCCCAGCATGATGCTGCGTGATGCGGCGTGCGGCAGCGTGTTGCTGCGTGCTGCTACGTAGTGCTGTGTACTGCTATGTGTTGCTGCGTGCTGCTACGTGCTACACCGTGCTGCTGCGTACTGTTGCGTGCTGCTACGAGCTGGTACGTGCTGCAGCTTGCCCCAGCATGATGCTGCGTGATGCGGCGTGCGGCAGTATGCGTCTGCGTGCTGCTGCGTCCTGCTGCGTGCTGCTGCGTGCTGCTACGTGCTGCAGCGTTCCCAGAGTGCTGCTACCTGCTGCTGCGTGCGGCTGCCTGCTGCTACGTGCTGCTGCGTACTGCTACGTGCTCCAGCGTACTGCTGCGTACTACTGCGTACTGCTGCGTGCTCCTACGTGCTGCTACGTGCTGCAGCTTGCTGCTATGTGCTGCTGCGTGCTGCTACGTGCTGCCGCGTACTGCTGCGAGCTCCTACGTGCTGCAGCGTTCCCTGCGTGCTGCTACGTGCTTCTGCGTGCGGCTGCGTGCTGCAGCGTGCTGCAGCGCGCTGCTGCGTGCTCCTACGTGCTGCAGCGTTCCCTGCGTGCTGCTATCAGCTGCTACGTGCTGCTGCGTGCGGCTGCGTGCTGCAGCGTGCGGCTGCGTGCTGCTGCGTACTGCTGCGAGCTCCTACGAGCTGCAGTGTTCCCTGCGTGCTGCTACCTGCTGCTACGTGCTTCTGCGTGCGGCTGCGTACTGCTGCGTACTGCTACGTGCTGCTGCGTACTGCTAAATGCTGCAGCTCACTGCAGCGTCGCCAGGGTGCTACTGCGTGCTGCTACGTGGTGCAGCGTGCTGCTGTGTGCTGCTACGTGCTGCTGCGTGCTGCTGCGTTCTACTGCGTACTACAGCGTGCTGCTACTTGCAGCAGCGTGCTGCTGCGTACAGCTACGCGCTGCTGCGTGCTGCTGCGTACTGCTAAGTGCTGCTGCGTGCTGATAAGTGCTGCAGCTCGCTGCAGCGTCGCCAGGGTACTACTGCGTGCTGCTACGTGCTGCAGCGTGCTGCTGCGTACTGCTCCGTGCTGCTGCGTACTGCTACGTGCTGCTGCGTACTGCTCTGTGCTACAGCTCGCTGCAGCGTCGCCAGGGTGCTACTGCGTGCTGCTACGTGGTGCAGCGTGCTGCTGTGTGCTGCTAGGTGCTGCTGCGTGCTGCTGCGTGCTGCTACCTGCTGCTACGTGCTTCTGCGTGCGGCTGCGTGCTGCTGCGTACTGCTCCGTGCTGCTGCGTACTGCTACGTGCTGCTGCGTACTGCTAAGTGCTACAGCTCGCTGCAGCGTCGCCAGGGTGCTACTGCGTGCTGCTACGTGGCGCAGCGTGCTGCTGTGTGCTGCTAGGTGCTGCTGCGTGCTGCTGCGTGCTGCTACCTGCTGCTACGTGCTTCTGCGTGCGGCTGCGTACTGCTGCGTACTGCTACGTGCTGCTGCGTACTGCTAAATGCTGCAGCTCGCTGCAGCGTCGCCAGGGTGCTACTGCGTGCTGCTACGTGGTGCAGCGTGCTGCTGTGTGCTGCTAGGTGCTGCTGCGTGCTGCTGCGTGCTGCTACGTGCTGCTAAGTGCTGCTGCGTGCTGCTACCTGGTGCAGCGTGCTGCTGCGTGGTGCAGCGTGCTGCTGCGTACTGCTACGCGCTGCTACGTGCGGCTGCGTGCTGCTACGTGGTGCAGCGTGCTGCTGCGTACTGCTACGCGCTGCTGCGTGCTGCTGCGTACTGCTGCGTGCTGCTAAGTGCTGCTGCGTGCTGCTAAGTGCTGCAACTCGCTGCAGCGTCGCCAGGGTGCTACTGCGTGCTGCTACGTGCTCCAGCGTGCTGCTGTGTGCTGCTAGGTGCTGCTGCGTGCTGCTGCGTTCTACTGCGTACTACAGCGTGCTGCTTCTTGCAGCAGCGTGCTGCTGCGTACTGCTACGTGCTGCTGCGTGCTGCTGCGTACTTTTGCGTGCTGCTAAGTGCTGCTGCGTGCTGCTAAGTGCTGCAGCTCGCAGCAGCGTCGCCAGGGTGCTACTGCGTTCTGCTGCGTGCTGCTATGTTCTGCTGCGTGCTGCTACATGCTGCTACGTGCTCCTGCGTGCTGCAGCGTGCTGCAACGTGCTGCAACGTGCTGGTGGGTCCTGCTACGTGCTGCAGCGTGCTGATGCGTGCTGCTGCATACTACTGCGTGCTGCTGCCTGCTGCTACGTGCTGCAGCGTGCTGCTGCGTGCTGCTACCTGCTGTCCGTGCTGTCGCTGCGTGCTGCTGCGTGCATCTACGTGCTGGAGCGTGCTTCTGCGTGCTGCAGTGTGCTGCTGCGTGCCGCTACGTGCTGCAGCGTGATGCTACACTCTGCAAGGTGCTGTGGGCTCTATGTGCCGCAGCTTGCCCCAGGATGATGCTGCGTGATGCGGCGTGCGGCAGCGTGCTGCTGCGTACTGCTGCGTGCTGCTACTTTCTGCAGCGTGCTGCTACCTGCTGCGACATGCTGCTGCGCGCTGCAGCGTGTAGCTACGTGCTGCTGTGTGCTGCTATGTGCCCCTGCGTGCTGCTGCGTGCTGCTACGTGCTGCAGCATGCTGATACGTGCCGCAGCGTGCTGCTGCGTACTGCTGCGTGCTGCAGCGTACTGCTGCGTGCTGCTAAGTGCTGCAGCTAGCTGTTGCGTCGCCAGGGTGCTGCTACGTGCTGCTACGTTCTGCTACGTGCTGCAGCGTGCTTTCGCTGTGTGCGGCTGCCTGCCTCTACGTGCTTCTACGTGCTGCAGCGTGCTGCTGCGTGCTCTACGTGCTGGAGCTTGCCCCAGCATGATGGTGCGTGCTGCTATGTGCTGCAGCGTGCTGCTGCGTGCTACGTGCTGCTGCGTGCTGCTGCGTGCAGCTACGTGCTGCTGCGTGCTGCTCCGTGCTGCAGCGTGCTGCTATGTGCTGCAGCGTGCTGCTACGTGCTGCTACGTCCTCCTGCGTGCTGCTACGTGCTGCTGCGTGCTGCTATGTGCTGCAGCGTGCTGCTGCGTGCTGCTACGTGCTGCTGCGTTCTGCAATGTGCTGCAGCGTGCTGCTACCTGCTGCTGCGTGCTGCTGCGTTCTGCTATGTGCTGCTGCGTGCTGCTACGTGCTGCTGCGTCGCCAGTGTGCTGCTGCGTTCTGCTATGTGCTGCATCGTGCTGCTACGTGCTGCAGCGTGCTTCTGCGTGCTGCAGCGTTTTCTGCGTGCTGCATTGTGCTGCTACGTGCTGCAGCGTGCTGCTGCGTGTCCCTACGTGCTGCAGCGTGCTGCTTCGTGCTGCTGCGTGCTGCTGCGTGCTGCTGCGTACTGCTGCGTGCTGCTGCGTAGTGCTGCGTGCTGCTATATGCTGCGGCGTGCTGCTGCGTGCTGCAGCGTCCCCACCGTGCTGCTGCGTACTGCTGCTTGCTGCTGCGTGCTGTTAAGTGCTGCTGCGTTCTGGTACGTGCTGCTGCGTGCTGCAGCGTCCCCAGCGTGCTGCTACCCTCTGCTGCGTGCTACTGCGTGCTGCAGCGTCGCCAGCGTGCTGCTGCGTGCTGCTATGTGCTGCATCGTGCTGCTGCGTGCTGCAGCGTGCTGCTGCGTACTGCTACGTGCTGCTGCGTCGCCAGCGCGCTGGTGCGTTCTGCTATGTGCTGCATCGTGCTGCTACGTGCTGCAGCGTGCTGCTGCGTGCTGCTACGTGCTGCAGCGTCGCCAGCGTGCTGCTGCGTTCTGCTATGTGCTGCAGCGTGCTGCTACGTGCTGCAGCGTGCTGCTGCGTGCTGCTACGTGCTGCTGCGTCGCAAGCGTGCTGCTGCGTTCTGCCATGTGCTGCAGCGTGCTGCTGCGTGCTTCTGCGTGCTGCTACGTGCTGCAGCGTGCTGCTATGTGCTGCAGCGTGTTGCTGCGTGCTGCTACGTGCTGCTACGTGCTGCTGCGTGCTGCTATGTGCTGCAGCGTGCTGCTGCGTGCTGCTACGTGCTGCTGCGTGCATCTACGTGCTGCTGCGTGCTGCTATGTGCTGCAGCGTTCTGCTGCGTGCTGCTACGTGCTGCTGCGTTCTGCAATGTGCTGCAGCGTGCTGCTACCTGCTGCTGCGTGCTGCTGCGTTATGCTACGTGCTGCTGCGTGCTGCTACGTGCTGCTGCGTCGCCAGCGCGCTGCTGCGTTCTGCTATGTGCTGCGCCGTGCTGCTACGTGCTTCAGCGTGCTGCTGCGTGCTGCTACGTGCTGCAGCGTCGCCAGCGTGCTGCTGCGTGCTGCTGCGTAGTCTTTCGTGCTGCTGCGTTCTGCTATGTGCTGCAGCGTGCTGCTACGTGCTGCAGCGTGCTGCTGCGTGCTACTACGTGCTGCAGCGTGCTGCTACGTGCTACAGCTTGCTGCTACGTGCTGCAGCGTGCTGCTGCGTACTACTGCCTACTGCTGCGTGCTGCTATGTGCTGCAGCGTGCTGCAGCGTGCTGCTGCGTACTACTGCGTACTGCTGCGTTCTGCTAAAGCTGCAGCGTGCTGCTACGAGCTGCAGCGTGCTGCTGCGTGCTGCTACTTGCTACAGCGTGGTGCTACGTGCTGCAGCGTGCTGCTGCGTGCTGCTGCGTACTAATGCGTACTGCAGCGTGCTGCTACGTGCTGCAGCGTGCTGCTGCGTGCTGCTACGTGCTGCTGCGTACTGCTCCGTGCTGCTATGTGCTGCAGCGTGCTGCTGCGTGCTGCTGCGTACTACTGCGTACTGCTGCGTGCTGCTACATACTGCAGCGTGCTGCTGCGTACTGCTGCGTACTACTGCGTAGTGCTGCGTGCTGCTATGTGCTGCTGCGTGCCGCTACTGGCTGCTGCGTGCTGGTACGTGCTGCAGCGTGCTTCTGCGTGCTGCAGCGTTTTCTGCGTGCTGCATTGTGCTGCTACGTGCTGCAGCGTGCTGCTGCGTGCTGTAGGGTGCTCCTGCGTGCTGCTGTGTGCTCCGTCGTGCTCTGGCGTGCTGCAGCGTTTTTCTGCATGCTGCCACTATCTCCTTGCGTAATCCTGCGTGCTCCTGCGTGCTGCTGTGTGCTGCTACGTGCTGGTGCGTGCTGCTGCCTTCTTCTACGTGCTGCAGCATGCTGCTGCGTGCTCCTACGTGTTGCAGCGTCCTGCTACGTTCTTCTACGTGCTGCAGCGTGCCCCAGCATGCTGCGGCGTGCTGCTGCGTACTACTGCGTACTGTGGCGTGGTGCTACGTTCTTCTACGTGCTGTAGCGTGCTGCTGCGTTCTGGTACGTGCTGCTACGTGCTGCAGCGTGCTGCTGCTTTCTGCTGCGTGCTCCAGCGTGCTCCTGCATTCTACTATGTGCTGCTACGTGCTGCTCCGTGCTACTGCGTAATGCTACGTGCTGCGTGCTGCTTTGTGCTTCTACGTGCTGCTGCGTACTGCTGCGGGTTGCTGCGTACTGCTGCGTTTTGCTACGTGCTGCTACGTGCTGTAGCGTGCTTTTACGTGCTACTACGTGCTGCAGCGTGCTGCTACGTGCAGCTTCTTCCTGCAGCGTGCTGCTGCGTGCTGCTGCGTACTGCTGCGTACCTCTGCGTATTGCTGCGTGCTGCAGCGTGCTGCTGCGTGCTGCTGCGTACTGCTGCGTGCTGCTACTTTCTGCAGCGTGCTGGTACCTGCTGCGAAATGCTGCTGCGTGCCTCTACGTGCTACTACGTGCTGCTACGTGCTGCTGCGTGCTCCTACGTGCTGCTACGTGCTGCTGCGTGCTGCTACGTGCTGCAGCGTGCTTCTGCGTGCTGGAGTGTGCTGCTGCGTGCTCCTATGTGCTGCTGCGTGCTGCTACTTGCTGCTGCGTGGTGATACGTGCTGGAGCGTGCTTCTGCGTGCTGCAGCGTTTTCTGCGTGCTGCATTGTGCTGCTACGTGCTGCAGCGTGCTGCTGTGTGTACCTACGTGCTGCAGCGTGCTGCTGCGTGCTGTAGGCTACTCCTGCGTGCTGCTGTGTGCTCCGTCGTGCTCTGGCGTGCTGCTGCGTTTTTCTGCATGCTGCTACTATCTCCTTGCGTAATCCTGCGTGCTCCTGCGTGCTGCTGTGTGCTGCTACGTGCAAGTGCGTGCTGCTGCCTTCTTCTACGTGCTGCAGCATGCTGCTGCGTGCTCCTACGTGTTGCAGCGTCCTGCTACGTTCTGCTACGTGCTGCAGCGTGCCCCAGCATGCTGCGGCGTGCTGCTGCGTACTACTGCGTACTGTTGCGTGCTGCTTCGTTCTTCTACGTGCTGTAGCGTGCTGCTGCGTTCTGGTACGTGCTGCTACGTGCTGCAGCGTGCTGCTGCTTGCTGCTGCGTGCTCCTGCGTGCTCCTGCCTTCTACTACGTGCTGCTACGTGCTGCTCCGTGCTACTGCGTAATGCTACGAGCTGCGTGCTGCTTTGTGCTTCTACGTGCTGCTGCGTGCTGCTGCGGGTTGCTGCGTACTGCTGCGTTTTGCTACGTGCTGCTACGTTCTGTAGCGTGCTTTTACGTGCTACTACGTGCTGCAGCGTGCTGCTACGTGCAGCTTCTTCCTGCAGCGTGCTGCTGCGTACTGCTGCGTACCTCTGCGTATTGCTGCGTGCTGCAGCGTGCTGCTGCGTGCTGCTACCTGCTGCTGCGTACTGCTGCGTACTGCTGCGTACTGCTGCGTACTGCTGCGTGCTGCTATGTGCTGCTGCGTGCTACTACGTGCTGAAGCGTTCTTCGTGCTGCAGCGTGCTGCTGCGTGCTGCTACGTGCTGCAGCGTGCTGTCACTGCGTGCTGCTACGTGCTTCTACGTGCTGCTACGTGCTGCAGCGTGCTTCGGCGTACTGCAGTCTGCTGCTGCGTGCTCCTATGTTCTGCTGCGTGCTGCTACCCTCTGCAGCGTTTTCTGCGTGCTGCATTGTGCTGCTACGTGCTGCAGCGTGCTGCTGCGTGTACCTACGTGCTGCAGCGTGCTGCTGCGTGCTGCTGCGTGCTGCTGCGTACTGCTGCGTGCTGCTGCGTACTGCTGCGTGCTGCTATATGCTGCGGCGTGCTGCTGCGTGCTGCAGCGTCCCCACCGTGCTGCTGCGTACTGCTGCTTGCTGCTGCGTGCTGTTACGTGCTGCTGCGTTCTGATACGTGCTGCTGCGTGCTGCAGCGTCCCCAGCGTGCTGCTAGCCTCTGCTGCGTGCTACTGCGTGCTGCTGCGTGCTGCAGCGTCGCCAGCGTGCTGCTGCGTGCTGCTATGTGCTGCATCGTGCTGCTGCGTTCTGCAGCGTTCTGCTGCGTACTGCTACGTGCTGCTGCGTAGCCAGCGTGCTGCTGCGTTCTGCTATGTGCTGCATCGTGCCGCAGCGTTCTGCTGCGTGCTGCTACGTGCTGCAGCGTCGCCAGCGTGCTGCTGCGTTCTGCTATGTGCTGCAGCGTGCTGCTACGTGCTGCAGCGTGCTGCTGCGTGCTGCTACGTGCTGCTATGTGCTGCAGCGTGTTGCTGCGTGCTGCTACGTGCTGCTGCGTGCTGCTACGTGCTGCTGCGTGCTGCTATGTGCTGCAGCGTGCTGCTGGGTGCTGCTACGTGCTGCTGCGTGCTGCTACGTGCTGCTGCGTGCTGCTATGTGCTGCAGCGTGCTGCAGCGTGCTGCTACGTGCTGCTGCGTGCTGCTGCGTGCTGCTACGTGCTGCTGCGTGCTGCTACGTGCTGCAGCGTGCTGCTATGTGCTGCAGCGTGCTGCTACGTGCAGCTTCTTCTTGCAGCGTGCTGCTGCGTACTGCTGCGTACCTCTGCGTATTGCTGCGTGCTGCAGCGTGCTGCTGCGTGCTGCTACCTGCTGCTGCGTACTGCTGCGTACTGCTGCGTACTGCTGCGTACTGCTGCGTGCTGCTATGTGCTGCTGCGTGCTACTACGTGCTGAAGCGTTCATCGTGCTGCAGCGTGCTGCTGCGTGCTGCTACGTGCTGCAGCGTGCTGTCACTGCGTGCTGCTACGTGCTTCTACGTGCTGCTACGTGCTGCAGCGTGCTTCGGCGTACTGCAGTCTGCTGCTGCGTGCTCCTATGTGCCGCTGCGTGCTGCTACCCTCTGCAGCGTGCTGCTGCGTGCTTCTGCGTGCTGCAGCGTGCTTCTGCGTGCTGCAGCATTTTCTGCGTGCTGCATTGTGCTGCTACGTGCTGCAGCGTGCTGCTGCGTGTACCTACGTGCTGCAGCGTGCTGCTGCGTGCTGCTGCGTGCTGCTGCGTGCTGCTGCGTGCTGCTGCGTACTGCTGCGTGCTGCTGCGTACTGCTGCGTGCTGCTATATGCTGCGGCGTGCTGCTGCGTGCTGCAGCGTCCCCACCGTGCTGCTGCGTACTGCTGCTTGCTGCTGCGTGCTGTTACGTGCTGCTGCGTTCTGATACGTGCTGCTGCGTGCTGCAGTGTCCCCAGCGTGCTGCTACCCTCTGCTGCGTGCTACTGCGTGCTGCTGCGTGCTGCAGCGTCGCCAGCGTGCTGCTGCGTGCTGCTATGTGCTGCATCGTGCTGCTGCGTGCTGCTGCGTACTGCTACGTGCTGCTGCGTCGCCAGCGGGCTGCTGCGTTCTGCTATGTGCTGCATCGTGCTGCTACGTGCTGCAGCGTGCTGCTGCGTGCTGCTACGTGCTGCAGCGTCGCCAGCGTGCTGCTGCGTTCTGCTATGTGCTGCAGCGTGCTGCTACGTGCTGCAGCGTGCTGCTGCGTGCTGCTACGTGCTGCTGCGTGCTGCTACGTGCTGCTGCGTGCTGCTATGTGCTGCAGCGTGCTGCTGCGTGCTGCTACGTGCTGCTGCGTGCTGCTATGTGCTGCAGCGTGCTGCTGCGTGCTGCTACGTGCTGCTGCGTGCTGCTGCGTGCTGCTACGTGCTGCTGCGTGCTGCTATGTGCTGCAGCGTGCTGCTATGTGCTGCAGCGTGCTGCTACGTGCTGCTACGTGCTGCTGCGTGCTGCTACGTGCTGCTACGTGCTGCTGCGTGCTGCTATGTGCTGCAGCGTGCTGCTGCGTGCTGCTACGTGCTGCTGCGTTCTGCAATGTGCTGCAGCGTGCTTCTACCTTCTGCTGCGTGCTGCTGCGTTCTGCTACGTGCTGCTGCGTGCTGCTACGTGCTGCTGCGTTCTGCTATGTGCTGCATCGTGCTGCTACGTGCTGCAGCGTGCTGCTGCGTGCTGCTACGTGCTGCAGCGTCGCAAGCGTGCTGCTGCGTTCTGCTATGTGCTGCGTCGTGCTGCTACGTGCTGCAGCGTGCTGCAGCGTGCTGCTACGTGCTGCAGCGTCGCCAGCGTGCTGCTGCGTGCTGCTGCGTGGTCTTTCGTGCTGCTGCGTTCTGCTATGTGCTGCAGCGTGCTGCTACGTGCTGCAGCGTGCTGCTGCGTGCTACTACGTGCTGCAGCGTGCTGCTACGTGCTGCAGCGTGCTGCTACGTGCTGCAGCGTGCTGCTACGTGCTGCAGCTTGCTGCTACGTGCTGCAGCGTGCTGCTGCGTACTACTGCCTACTGCTGCGTGCTGCTATGTGCTGCAGCGTGCTGCAGCGTGCTGCTGCGTACTACTACGTACTGCTGCGTTCTGCTAAAGCTGAAGCGTGCTGCTACGTGCTGCAGCGTGCTGCTGCGTGCTGCTACGTGCTGCAGCGTGCTGCTACGTGCTGCAGCGTGCTGCTGCGTGCTCCTGCGTACTACTGCGTACTGCAGCGTGCTGCTACGTGCTGCAGCGTGCTGCTGCGTGCTGCTACGTGCTGCTGCGTACTGCTCCGTGCTGCTATGTGCTGCTGCTGCGTACTACTGCGTACTGCTGCGTGCTGCTACATGCTGCAGCGTGCTGCTGCGTACTGCTGCGTACTACTGCGTAGTGCTGCGTGCTGCTATGCGCTGCTGCGTGCCGCTACTGGCTGCTGCGTGCTGGTACGTGCTGCAGCGTGCTTCTGCGTGCTGCAGCGTTTTCTGCGTGCTGCATTGTGCGGCTACGTGCTGCAGCGTGCTGCTGCGTGCTGTAGGGCGCTCCTGCGTGCTGCTGTGTGCTCCGTCGTGCTCTGGCGTGCTGCAGCGTTTTTCTGCATGCTGCCACTATCTCCTTGCGTAATCCTGCGTGCTCCTGCGTGCTGCTGTGTGCTGCTACGTGCTGGTGCGTGCTGCTGCCTTCTTCTACGTGCTGCAGCATGCTGCTGCGTGCTCCTACGTGTTGCAGCGTCCTGCTACGTTCTTCTACGTGCTGCAGCGTGCCCCAGCATGCTGCGGCGTGCTGCTGCGTACTACTGCGTACTGTGGCGTGGTGCTACGTTCTTCTACGTGCTGAAGCGTGCTGCTGCGTTCTGGTAGGTGCTGCTACGTGCTGCAGCGTGCTGCTGCTTGCTGCTGCGTGCTCCAGCGTGCTCCTGCATTCTACTATGTGCTGCTACGTGCTGCTCCGTGCTACTGCGTAATGCTACGTGCTGCGTGCTGCTTTGTGCTTCTACGTGCTGCTGCGTGCTGCTGCGGGTTGCTGCGTACTGCTGCGTTTTGCTACGTGCTGCTACGTGCTGTAGCGTGCTTTTACGTGCTACTACGTGCTGCAGCGTGCTGCTACGTGCAGCTTCTTCCTGCAGCGTGCTGCTGCGTGCTGCTGCGTACTGCTGCGTACCTCTGCGTATTGCTGCGTGCTGCAGCGTGCTGCTGCGTGCTGCGCGTACTGCTGCGTGCTGCTACTTTCTGCAGCGTGCTGGTACCTGCTGCGACATGCTGCTGCGTGCCTCTACGTGCTACTACGTGCTGCTACGTGCTGCTGCGTGCTCCTACGTGCTGCTACGTGCTGCTGCGTGCTGCTACGTGCTGCAGCGTGCTTCTGCGTGCTGGAGTGTGCTGCTGCGTGCTCCTATGTGCTGCTGCGTGCTGCTACTTGCTGCTGCGTGGTGGTACGTGCTGGCGCGTGCTTCTGCGTGCTGCATCGTTTTCTGCGTGCTGCATTGTGCTGCTACGTGCTGCAGCGTGCTGCTGTGTGTACCTACGTGCTGCAGCGTGCTGCTGCGTGCTGTAGGCTGCTCCTGCATGCTGCTGTGTGCTCCGTCGTGCTCTGGCGTGCTGCTGCGTTTTTCTGCATGCTGCTACTATCTCCTTGCGTAATCCTGCGTGCTCCTGCGTGCTGCTACGTGCTGGTGCGTGCTGCTGCCTTCTTCTACGTGCTGCAGCATGCTGCTGCGTGCTCCTACGTGTTGCAGCGTCCTGCTACGTTCTGCTACGTGCTGCAGCGTGCCCCAGCATGCTGCGGCGTGCTGCTGCGTACTACTGCGTACTGTTGCGTGGTGCTACGTTCTTCTACGTGCTGTAGCGTGCTGCTGCGTTCTGGTACGTGCTGCTACGTGCTGCAGCGTGCTGCTGCTTGCTGCTGCGTGCTCCTGCGTGCTCCTGCCTTCTACTACGTGCTGCTACGTGCTGCTCCGTGCTACTGCGTAATGCTACGTGCTGCGTGCTGCTTTGTGCTTCTACGTGCTGCTGCGTGCTGCTGCGGGTTGCTGCGTACTGCTGCGTTTTGCTACGTGCTGCTACGTTCTGTAGCGTGCTTTTACGTGCTACTACGTGCTGCAGCGTGCTGCTACGTGCAGCTTCTTCCTGCAGCGTGCTGCTGCGTACTGCTGCGTACCTCTGCGTATTGCTGCGTGCTGCAGCGTGCTGCTACGTGCTGCTACCTGCTGCTGCGTACTGCTGCGTACTGCTGCGTACTGCTGCGTGCTGCTATGTGCTGCTGCGTGCTACTACGTGCTGAAGCGTTCTTCGTGCTGCTGCGTGCTGCTACGTGCTGCAGCGTGCTGTCACTGCGTGCTGCTACGTGCTTCTACGTGCTGCTACGTGCTGCAGCGTGCTTCGGCGTACTGCAGTCTGCTGCTGCGTGCTCCTATGTTCTGCTGCGTGCTGCTACCCTCTGCAGCGTGCTGCTGCGTGCTTCGGCGTGCTGCAGCGTGCTTCTGCGTGCGGCAGCGTTTTCTGCGTGCTGCATTGTGCTGCTACGTGCTGCAGCGTGCTGCTGCGTGTACCTACGTGCTGCAGCGTGCTGCAGCGTGCTGCTGCGTGCTGCTGCGTGCTGCTGGGTGCTGCTGCGTACTGCTGCGTGCTGCTGCGTACTGCTGCGTGCTGCTATATGCTGCGGCGTGCTGCTGCGTGCTGCAGCGTCCCCACCGTGCTGCTGCGTACTGCTGCTTGCTGCTGCGTGCTGTTACGTGCTGCTGCGTTCTGATACGTGCTGCTGCGTGCTGCAGCGTCCCCAGCGTGCTGCTACCCTCTGCTGCGTGCTACTGCGTGCTGCTGCGTGCTGCAGCGTCGCCAGCGTGCTGCTGCGTGCTGCTATGTGCTGCATCGTGCTGCTGCGTTCTGCAGCGTTCTGCTGCGTAATGCTACGTGCTGCTGCGTCGCCAGCGTGCTGCTGCGTTCTGCTATGTGCTGCATCGTGCTGCAGCGTGCTGCTGCGTGCTGCTACGTGCTGCAGCGTCGCCAGCGTGCTGCTGCGTTCTGCTATGTGCTGCAGCGTGCTGCTACGTGCTGCAGCCTGCTGCTGCGTGCTGCTACGTGCTGCTATGTGCTACAGCATGTTGCTGCGTGCTGCTACGTGCTGCTGCGTGCTGCTACGTGCTGCTGCGTGCTGCTATGTGCTGCAGCGTGCTGCTGGGTGCTGCTACGTGCTGCTGCGTGCTGCTACGTGCTGCTGCGTGCTGCTATGTGCTGCAGCGTGCTGCAGCGTGCTGCTACGTGCTGCAGCGTGCTGCTGCGTGCTGCTACGTGCTGCAGCGTCGCAAGCGTGCTGCTGCGTTCTGCTATGTGCTGCGTCGTGCTGCTACGTGCTGCAGCGTGCTGCTGCGTGCTGCTACGTGCTGCAGCGTCGCCAGCGTGCTGCTGCGTGGTCTTTCGTGCTGCTGCGTTCTGCTATGTGCTGCAGCGTGCTGCTACGTGCTGCAGCGTGCTGCTGGGTGCTACTACGTGCTGCAGCGTGCTGCTACGTGCTGCAGCTTGCTGCTACGTGCTGCAGCGTGCTGCTGCGTACTACTGCCTACTGCTGCGTGCTGCTACGTGCTGCAGCGTGCTGCTGCGTGCTGCTACGTGCTGCAGCGTGCTGCTACGTGCTGCAGCGTGCTGCTGCGTGCTGCTGCGTACTACTGCGTACTGCCGCGTGCTGCTACGTGCTGCAGCGTGCTGCTGCGTGCTGCTACGTGCTGCTGCGTACTGCTCCGTGCTGCTATGTGCTGCAGCGTGCTGCTGCGTGCTGCTGCGTACTACTGCGTACTGCTGCGTGCTGCTACATGCTGCAGCGTGCTGCTGCGTACTGCTGCGTACTACTGCGTAGTGCTGCGTGCTGCTATGCGCTGCTGCGTGCCGCTACTGGCTGCTGCGTGCTGGTACGTGCTGCAGCGTGCTGCTGCGTGCTGTAGGGTGCTCCTGCGTGCTGCTGTGTGCTCCGTCGTGCTCTGGCGTGCTGCAGCGTTTTTCTGCATGCTGCCACTATCTCCTTGCGTAATCCTGCGTGCTCCTGCGTGCTGCTGTGTGCTGCTACGTGCTGGTGCGTGCTGCTGCCTTCTTCTACGTGCTGCAGCATGCTGCTGCGTGCTCCTACGTGTTGCAGCGTCCTGCTACGTTCTTCTACGTGCTGCAGCGTGCCCCAGCATGCTGCGGCGTGCTGCTGCGTACTACTGCGTACTGTGGCGTGGTGCTACGTTCTTCTACGTGCTGTATCGTGCTGCTGCGTTCTGGTACGTGCTGCTACGTGCTGCAGCGTGCTGCTGCTTGCTGCTGCGTGCTCCAGCGTGCTCCTGCATTCTACTATGTGCTGCTACGTGCTGCTCCGTGCTACTGTGTAATGCTACGTGCTGCGTGCTGCTTTGTGCTTCTACGTGCTGCTGCGTGCTGCTGCGGGTTGCTGCGTACTGCTGCGTTTTGCTACGTGCTGCTACGTGCTGTAGCGTGCTTTTACGTGCTACTACGTGCTGCAGCGTGCTGCTACGTGCAGCTTCTTCCTGCAGCGTGCTGCTGCGTGCTGCTGCGTACTGCTGCGTACCTCTGCGTATTGCTGCGTGCTGCAGCGTGCTGCTGCGTGCTGCTGCGTACTGCTGCGTGCTGCTACTTTCTGCAGCGTGCTGCTACCTGCTGCGACATGCTGCTGCGTGCCTCTACGTGCTACTACGTGCTGCTACGTGCTGCTGCGTGCTCCTACGTGCTGCTACGTGCTGCTGCGTGCTGCTACGTGCTGCAGCGTGCTTCTGCGTGCTGGAGTGTGCTGCTGCGTGCTCCTATGTGCTGCTGCGTGCTGCTACTTGCTGCTGCGTGGTGGTACGTGCTGGAGCTTGCTTCTGCGTGCTGCATCGTTTTCTGCGTGCTGCGTTGTGCTGCTACGTGCTGCAGCGTGCTGCTGTGTGTACCTACGTGCTGCAGCGTGCTGCTGCGTGCTGTAGGCTGCTCCTGCATGCTGCTGTGTGCTCCGTCGTGCTCTGGCGTGCTGCTGCGTTTTTCTGCATGCTGCTACTATCTCCTTGCGTAATCCCGCGTGCTCCTGCGTGCTGCTACGTGCTGGTGCGTGCTGCTGCCTTCTTCTACGTGCTGCAGCATGCTGCTGCGTGCTCCTACGTGTTGCAGCGTCGTGCTACGTTCTGCTACGTGCTGCAGCGTGCCCCAGCATGCTGCGGCGTGCTGCTGCGTACTACTGCGTACTGTTGCGTGGTGCTACGTTCTTCTACGTGCTGTAGCGTGCTGCTGCGTTCTGGTACGTGCTGCTACGTGCTGCAGCGTGCTCCTGCGTGCTCCTGCGTGCTCCTGCCTTCTACTGTGTGCTGCTACGTGCTGCTCCGTGCTACTGCGTAATGCTACGTGCTGCGTGCTGCTTTGTGCTTCTACGTGCTGCTGCGTGCTGCTGCGGGTTGCTGCGTACTGCTGCGTTTTGCTACGTGCTGCTACGTTCTGTAGCGTGCTTTACGTGCTACTACGTGCTGCAGCGTGCTGCTACGTGCAGCTTCTTCCTGCAGCGTGCTGCTGCGTACTGCTGCGTACCTCTGCGTATTGCTGCGTGTTGCAGCGTGCTGCTGCGTGCTGCTACCTGCTGCTGCGTACTGCTGCGTACTGCTGCGTACTGCTGCGTGCTGCTATGTGCTGCTGCGTGCTACTACGTGCTGAAGCGTTCTTCGTGCTGCAGCGTGCTGCTGCGTGCTGCTACGTGCTGCAGCGTGCTGTCACTGCGTGCTGCTACGTGCTTCTACGTGCTGCTACGTGCTGCAGCGTGCTTCGGCGTACTGCAGTCTGCTGCTGCGTGCTCCTATGTTCTGCTGCGTGCTGCTACCCTCTGCAGCGTGCTGCTGCGTGCTTCGGCGTGCTGCAGCGTGCTTCTGCGTGCTGCAGCGTTTTCTGCGTGCTGCATTGTGCTGCTACGTGCTGCAGCGTGCTGCTGCGTGTACCTACGTGCTGCAGCGTGCTGCAGCGTGCTGCAGCGTGCTGCTGCGTGCTGCTGCGTGCTGCTGCGTGCTGCTGCGTACTGCTGCGTGCTGCTATATGCTGCGGCGTGCTGCTGCGTGCTGCAGCGTCCCCACCGTGCTGCTGCGTACTGCTGCTTGCTGCTGCGTGCTGTTACGCGCTGCTGCGTTGTGATACGTGCTGCTGCGTGCTGCAGCGTCCCCAGCGTGCTGCTACCCTCTGCTGCGTGCTACTGCGTGCTGCTGCGTGCTGCAGCGTCGCCAGCGTGCTGCTGCGTGCTGCTATGTGCTGCATCGTGCTGCTGCGTTCTGCAGCGTTCTGCTGCGTAATGCTACGTGCTGCTGCGTCGCCAGCGTGATGCTGCGTTCTGCTATGTGCTGCATCGTGCTGCAGCGTGCTGCTGCGTGCTGCTACGTGCTGCAGCGTCGCCAGCGTGCTGCTGCGTTCTGCTATGTGCTGCAGCGTGCTGCTACGTGCTGCAGCGTGTTGCTGCGTGCTGCTACGTGCTGCTATGTGCTGCAGCGTGTTGCTGCGTGCTGCTACGTGCTGCTGCGTGCTGCTACGTGCTGCTGCGTGCTGCTATGTGCTGCAGCGTGCTGCTGGGTGCTGCTACGTGCTGCTGCGTGCTGCTACGTGCTGCTGCGTGTTGCTATGTGCTGCAGCGTGCTGCTACGTGCTGCTGCGTGCTGCTGCGTGCTGCTACGTGCTGCTGCGTGCTGCTACGTGCTGCAGCGTGCTCCTATGTGCTGCAGCGTGCTGCTACGTGCAGCTTCTTCCTGCAGCGTGCTGCTGCGTACTGCTGCGTACCTCTGCGTATTGCTGCGTGCTGCAGCGTGCTGCTGCGTGCTGCTACCTGCTGCTGCGTACTGCTGCGTACTGCTGCGTACTGCTGCGTACTGCTGCGTGCTGCTATGTGCTGCTGCGTGCTACTACGTGCTGAAGCGTTCTTCGTGCTGCAGCGTGCTGCTGCGTGCTGCTACGTGCTGCAGCGTGCTGTCACTGCGTGCTGCTACGTGCTTCTACGTGCTGCTACGTGCTGCAGCGTGCTTCGGCGTACTGCAGTCTGCTGCTGCGTGCTCCTATGTTCTGCTGCGTGCTGCTACCCTCTGCAGCGTGCTGCTGCGTGCTTCGGCGTGCTGCAGCGTGCTTCTGCGTGCTGCAGCGTTTTCTGCGTGCTGCATTGTGCTGCTACGTGCTGCAGCGTGCTGCTGCGTGTACCTACGTGCTGCAGCGTGCTGCAGCGTGCTGCAGCGTGCTGCTGCGTGCTGCTGCGTGCTGCTGGGTGCTGCTGCGTACTGCTGCGTGCTGCTGCGTACTGCTGCGTGCTGCTATATGCTGCGGCGTGCTGCTGCGTGCTGCAGCGTCCCCACCGTGCTGCTGCGTACTGCTGCTTGCTGCTGCGTGCTGTTACGTGCTGCTGCGTTCTGATACGTGCTGCTGCGTGCTGCAGCGTCCCCAGCGTGCTGCTACCCTCTGCTGCGTGCTACTGCGTGCTGCTGCGTGCTGCAGCGTCGCCAGCGTGCTGCTGCGTGCTGCTATGTGCTGCATCGTGCTGCTGCGTTCTGCAGCGTTCTGCTGCATAATGCTACGTGCTGCTGCGTCGCCAGCGTGCTGCTGCGTTCTGCTATGTGCTGCATCGTGCTGCAGCGTGCTGCTGCGTGCTGCTACGTGCTGCAGCGTCGCCAGCGTGCTGCTGCGTTCTGCTATGTGCTGCAGCGTGCTGCTACGTGCTGCAGCGTGCTGCTGCGTGCTGCTACGTGCTGCTATGTGCTGCAGCGTGTTGCTGCGTGCTGCTACGTGCTGCTGCGTGCTGCTACGTGCTGCTGCGTGCTGCTATGTGCTGCAGCGTGCTGCTGGGTGCTGCTACGTGCTGCTGCGTGCTGCTACGTGCTGCTGCGTGCTGCTATGTGCTGCAGCGTGCTGCAGCGTGCTGCTACGTGCTGCTGCGTGCTGCTGCGTGCTGCTACGTGCTGCTGCGTGCTGCTACGTGCTGCAGCGTGCTGCTATGTGCTGCAGCGTGCTGCTACGTGCAGCTTCTTCCTGCAGCGTGCTGCTGCGTACTGCTGCGTACCTCTGCGTATTGCTGCGTGCTGCAGCGTGCTGCTGCGTGCTGCTACCTGCTGCTGCGTACTGCTGCGTACTGCTGCGTACTGCTGCGTACTGCTGCGTGCTGCTATGTGCTGCTGCGTGCTACTACGTGCTGAAGCGTTCTTCGTGCTGCAGCGTGCTGCTGCGTGCTGCTACGTGCTGCAGCGTGCTGTCACTGCGTGCTGCTACGTGCTTCTACGTGCTGCTACGTGCTGCAGCGTGCTCCTATGTGCTGCTGCGTGCTGCTACCCTCTGCAGCGTGCCGCTGCGTGCTTCTGCGTGCTGCAGCGTGCTTCTGCGTGCTGCAGCGTTTTCTGCGTGCTGCATTGTGCTGCTACGTGCTGCAGCGTGCTGCTGCGTGTACCTACGTGCTGCAGCGTGCTGCTGCGTGCTGCTGCGTGCTGCTGCGTACTGCTGCGTGCTGCTATATGCTGCGGCGTGCTGCTGCGTGCTGCAGCGTCCCCACCGTGCTGCTGCGTACTGCTGCTTGCTGCTGCGTGCTGCTGCGTACTACTGCCTACTGCTGCGTGCTGCTATGTGCTGCAGCGTGCTGCTGCGTGCTGCTGCGTGCTGCTGCGTACTACTGCGTACTGCTGCGTTCTGCTAAAGCTGCAGCGTGCTGCTACGTGCTGCAGCGTGCTGCTGCGTGCTGCTACGTGCTGCAGCGTGCTGCTACGTGCTGCAGCGTGCTGCTGCGTACTACTGCGTACTGCAGCGTGCTGCTACGTGCTGCAGCGTGCTGCTGCGTGCTGCTACGTGCTGCTGCGTACTGCTGCGTGCTGCTATGTGCTGCAGCGTGCTGCTACGTGCTGCAGCGTGCTGCTGCGTGCTGCTGCGTACTACTGCGTACTGCTGCGTGCTGCTACGTGCTGCAGCGTGCTGCTGCGTACTGCTGCGTAGTGCTGCGTGCTGCTATGTGCTGCATTTTTCAAATTAGGCCCGAACCCGTCCCGAGGGCTCGGGTGTGTATGCGCGCGCGCGTGTGCGCGCGTGTGTGTGTCGCGTGCGTGTGTGTGCTTTGAACAGCATAGCTCAAAAAGGAAAAGACGGTTAAAAACCCAAGTTGGCATTCAAGTTTAGTATCTTTCAAAGATGCGGCATGATGATTTTGAAGAAAATTATGCCAACCCAAACTATCCTTTACATGGAAAATCGTTTACACACTTCGACACTCTCCAGCATCCAAACCGTACATTTCCGGACAGGGATTTCTAGTCGAAAAGTGATCTCTTTGCCATTCTGCACAGCATACTAAGCGTCGTCAGTGGTTTTTTTTTTTGGGGGGGGGGTGGAGGGTACACCCAATATGTTCCTATTGTATTCCTATGATCAGCAACACTTAGGAAAGGTAAATTAACCAATTACGTGATTGAGAGGTAGAATTGGAATTGAGAAATTCAATGTCACAGCCGGAATTTGAACCACAGACCTTCAGCTCTTGGTGTGGCTGCTCTAACAATTAAGCTACTGTGACAATTTCCCAGTATGTCATTGAATTCTCCAACCGATTCGTACTTTTCCTGGTAGACCACAAAGGGATCGTCACATCAGAGATAAATACCTCAAGGGCGACTTGAAGTCGTAAATACTTTGTCTCGGGATTAAATAACCTTTAGTGGTAATTACTTATTTGTGCCAACATGCCGACACACGGCTTGTAAGTTTGTTGATATAAATAAATAAATAAATAAATAATGATAACCAATTATAGTTTGAGTTGGAGGGAGAATACGCTACTTTATTTATTCATTTACTTATTTATTTATAATTTATTCTTTTATTTATTTTTTTGTTTGTATGTGGCAACAAACGCTGATATTACTGTGAGAATACTGAACTGTTCTGTTTACTTTTTATTATAAATTCTGCCTTGCTATGTATTTAATGAATATAATTCAAGCTTTAACTTGCATCCCCTGAAAATCTTGTCACGCATAGGTATTACACATTTTGTTAACCTGGGCTCTCATCAAGCTTTCCCCTTAGATTTCAACCCCTTCAGAGGCTTCACCTACATTAGGCTATAACGTATGGCTACCAATGATGATAAGAGGTCTACATGACAAACTGGATGCACTCACTCCCTCTTTCTCTTTTAGCCAATTTGAAAGCGTAAATATGTATTTCGTTTCTACGCCATTTTGTATCCTTGGTCTTGGTTAGTCGTTAAGGTTATTTAGCAAAATGAGTGGCACATCCTTGCACCGTGGCTTAAAGCAGCCAATGAAGTGGTCAAGGCTTCGTATAACGATAAACAACGTGACGTACACGCGAGCTGCAGTGAGATTTTCTTAGCCGTTGTGTGTACAAATGCCCCTGGCGACTTCCTTTGATGTCATAATTAATTTGGTTACTTTACACGCTAATTAAGAAAGCGAATCCGAAAAAAGCACAATGCAAATTACCCAACATTAAAGCAATTAAAAAACACAAACACCAAGCAACACAACAAAGAGAGGACTGAACAATATCATCAGACCAACATGGAGAATTCTAGAGAAGGGCGGGCATGCACATTAGATTAAATCCCTCACAACTTTTGGAGATTGAACCCATGGCCTTTGAACTAGTTCTCTAATTCCTCTACGACTTGTGTACTTACCACATGAGTAGCCATGAAACTCGTACTCATATTCCTCACAATTTGCCTTGAAATAAAAGAGACAATCATTGGTTAGCCGAAAGTACATATTGATACATATTTAATTATCAAAGAGATACACAATTTATTTACGCTGTAGTAATCACACCATGTTATCTTAATGTGTTACTTTAAGGTGGCGTTAACTTGCACTACACATGAAATTTATGATTTCTTTATTTGTGAATCAGGTAACCAATATATTGGTAAATCATGTAAAAGTTTTTTATTGTGATATCTTCATTATATTTGTAGTTATTCGCTGTTGAATTTGACATTTCTAAAGTGTGTGTGGTGATTTAAATGCCATTTTATTGTGCACTTCAATATTATCATTTTCCTACATGAAACAGGTTTCAAATTTGCCTCCTAAAGTACTGCAAAGTTCAATTTTTGTATGCTAGATGGCGTAATGTGGCAATTGAAAAACTAGAATGCGTAGGCCATGTTCAAAAAGAACGGGAAGTTTTAGAGCTACAGTGTAGGAAACTGCCCCAGGTACACCAAATTCTTCATACTCAGTTTCCTGATAGTTACGTTTTTATTTGTAAAATGTACTTATTCTCAGAAGCTATCCTACAACCACAGTAACTACACGCATACCGAGAGAGATGGCTCCGGAGGTCCTGGGGTTCGATTCTTGGTGGCCCCCACTCTGAACATGGGTTTCGCCGTGGATATCTCTAGTCAGCAAGGAGAATGTTGCTGTAGTGCATTCTACCATGGATCTCCTTTCTCCACACGTCACAGATGCACTACGGTCGACGGCGGACAGATGGCGCAGAGACTTGCGAATTGGAACTACTTCTCGGCCTCGTTAGATGGCAGCCTTTCGAGCCTCCACTGTTATGTCGAGCTTTCCCCAGTCCCCGCTAGGGGAGCCTATGAGCCACCTTCCAGTGGCTTGCGAGGGTTACCCCCAAGCACTTTCCGGGTGTGTAGTCAAGCTCTGGAAATGTTAGGGAGCTCTCCGCGTCTATCGTCTGCGTCGGTCGGTCCTGTGGTCCCTACGTCTTCTGCGGTTCTATCATCTCATCCATTCCTCTCGGGGGCTGTATGCAGAAAAGATCCATTGGGGTCGAGGTACTAGATGTCCTCTTCGTCACCTTATCCTATTCTGCTTTGTGCATGAATAGATGAATGTGAATAGTTCAGAAGAATAAACTGTACTTAAGGTCTTCGGAATAACGCTTCTTCTACTCATTTAACCAATGTAGCAGAAGGAATTACTGACATTCCATTCCAGAGAATGCGAATTGAAATCTTCACCTTTTGTATGAGTATATGATACTCATTTCACAAAAGGAAAACGTCAAATTAAGTATGTCTATTAAGACTGTAGTATTTCTACGCACTTTACTTGTATTTACCCTTCCTGTATATATAAAATTGTATGGATCCTGAGTTCTTTAATGGGATATTTAAGACTCTTTAGGTTTATTCTTTTGTATAGGTTAGATGAGGTCCCCAAATATAACCATAAAAACAATATAATGAAAAAATATGTACATAAAGGGATAACCATAAACAATATTAATGTACAAAATTCAAATAATACTAAAACCTCTTTTTGTATATTTCACCAAAACATAAGAGGTTTAAGAAACAAGACAGATGAACTTTCCCTTAGCCTTACTTCTGAAAAACTACGGCCGCATGTAATATGTCTATCTGAACATCATTTAACACAACAGGAATTCTTACCGATTTCATTACATGGGTACTCTTTGGGGACGACGTTTTCAAGACAAAACTTACAAAAAGGTGGGGTTTGCATATTTGTAAGAGATGATGTCCCTTATAAGGTTATAAATGTTTCTAAGTTTTGCATTGAACAGGACATGGAGATGTGCGCAGTTCAGTTAAATAGAAATGAAGTAAATTTAATAATTATAGCTTTATACCGGTCACCATTAGGTAACTATGAGGTGTTCAAAAAGCAATTAGAAGGTTCTCTAAAACTTCTTTTTAAACCTAAAAGAGAATTAATTATATGTGGTGATATAAACATTGACTACTTAACTCCTAATTCTCGGAGGGATCAAGTCAGTTCTATATTTGCAACATATAACATGTCCCACACGGTAAACTTTCCCACAAGAATACAAAATACTTCATCCACAGCAATAGATAATATGTTTATAAGTATAGATAGAATAAAATCACACACCATTGTACCATTCGCAAATGGCCTATCAGATCACGAGGCACAAATATTACACTTTAAAGAAATAAATATAAAGTTAAAATCAAAGTACAAGCATAAAAGATCCAGAATAATAGATGAAAGTAACATAAAAAGTTTTAAGCAAGCACTGAAACAAGAATCTTGGAATGAAATTTATGTAACGGAGGGACTAAACAACAGGTTTAATAAATTTTTGCAGCTGTTCAAAATTAATTTTGAAGCATGCTTCCCAATTAAATATACTAAAGTACACAATCGCAAGCAAGATAACCCCTGGGTTACATTAGGTATTAAAACTTCATGTAGGCGGAAAAAAGAATTATATCAGGAAATAAAATATAACAACAACCAAAATTTAGAAATTTACTATAAAAGATATTGCAAAATCCTCAAAGAAACAATAAAAGCCGCTAAAATATTGCATGATAAAAAACAGATATGTAATTCTGGAAATAAAATAAAAACAATTTGGAATATAATAAAGAGAGAAGCAGGAAGGTGCGCCCAAGAAACCCCCCCCCCCCAATAATACTAAACACTGATAATCTAGTAATTCTAGTAATTAGTGATCCTCAGATGGTAGCAGATACTTTTAACAATTTCTTTCTGAATGTAACAGACAAACTAAACATCAAATTTGGAAACAAGGAATCGTCCCTAAACTTTTTAAGAACCTCATTAACTGATGAAATCCCTAAATTTAACATGGATATGACAACTGCATTTGAAATTAACAGTGTAATAAATTCCCTTAAGTCTAAAAACTCGTCTGGATATGATGAAGTAACAAGCAAAATCCTAAAAGCATGTTCACATGAAATAAGCATTCCTCTCAGTTATTTATGTAATGAATCACTAAAGACTGGAATATTTCCTGACAGAATGAAATACTCAACTGTCAAACCCCTTTTCAAAAAAGGCAAACAAAATGATGTCTCAAATTACAGACCAATATCCCTCTTACCAATATTCTCGAAAGTATTTGATAAAGTAATGTTTAACAGACTGTATAATCATATGGAAATTAATAATCTGTTTGTCCAAGAGCAGTTTGGATTTAGAAAACGAATATCAACCAATAATGCAATCTACAAACTCTCTCATGAAGTGCTGACAGCGTTAAATGATAGTATGCATGTGGGTGGCATTTTTTGTGATCTAGCAAAAGCATTTGGTTGTGTAAATCATGAAATTTTGATAGGAAAACTACAGTTCTATGGGATAAAAAATGAAAATCTAAATTGGTTTATATCATACTTAAAAGGAAGAAAACAAAGGGTCGAAATCAGCAATCCCAACCAGTATAACAATAACACATCGGATTGGAAATCAATTAAACATGGCGTTCCCCAGGGATCGATATTGGGGCCTCTATTATTTTTAATCTACATAAATGACCTCCCACTATACATAAATAACATTGCTAGTATCTATCTATTTGCAGATGATACCAGTGTCCTCGTGAAAAGCAAAACTTTAAGTGAGTGCGTTATCAAATTAAATTATGTACTAAACTGCATGTCAAATTGGTTTAAAGCAAACAAACTGTCAGTAAACCTTGAAAAAACAAAATTCATTAAATTCATAACTAATCGTTCACCACATACCCATATAGAAATAGGAATCAATGATATTTTACTGGAACAACCTAATACGGTAAAATTTCTAGGTCTCCAAGTAGACAACCACCTGGATTGGAAGTCACATATTAATTACATTACACCTAAGCTTAATGCAGCATGTTATGCCATCCGATCTCTGGTTAACTTCCACACGATTGACACACTGAAGTTAGCTTATTTTGCTTATTTTAACTCCGTTATGGAATATGGAATAATGTCCTGGGGAAATTCAGTGTATAGTAAGAACATATTCCTAATACAAAAGAAGGTTATACGAATAATATGCAACACCCATAGAAGGTAGTCATGTAAAGATCTATTTCGGAAACTGGGTATATTAACCTTACCTTGCGTATATATACTGTCTATTTTAAAATTTTATGCTAATAACCAGAATTGCTTTACAACTAACATGGAAATTCATACGTTTAACACTAGGCAAAAAAGAAATATACATCGTCCCAATGCCAAACTCTCTTGCTTCCAGAAAGGTGTTTATTGTGAAACAATTAAAATATTTAATGCTCTCCCCAGTAATCTAAAGGAAAATGTTAGCAATTTCAGAGTTTTTAAAGCTTCCCTCAAAGAGTATCTCTGTGATAAGTCATTTTATTCTGTGGAATATTTAAATCAATAATCAGCCTAATGTCAGATCAGTTGTATTGTTCGATAGGTACCAATTAGGGAATTAAGTATAACAAGGGTAGCTGAAAAAACAATAATGACGTGCAGGCTACAAAAAGCCAACTAATTGATTATAATTTAAGTTCCAATATTAAGTAACAGTGTTAATATGTTTGTTGATATTTTCAAAATGTATATTTGAACAAACATGTTGGACACGCTTTATGTAAAAGTAAGGATGTAAATAGATATTCTGTATATATGAACATAATTGAAATGTTGTCTACTCTGTACATTACATACTATGTAAGAATTAAAATAGGTATGCTATGATTAATGTGCACAGTTAATATTTTGAGGTCGCTTATCTTAAATTTGACACACTTAACACATGAGTAAGAATATTTTTTACTAATAAGCTAAATGTACATGTGTAACATGTTAGAATGTATTACTTAGCTATAAATTTGGACTGCTTTTTCATACAAGCAAAAATGGAAACATTGAAGCAATGACACAGTCTGTAAAAGCCAAGTAACATGATTTTGTACATGTATAATAACTATGTAAGTGTCAATGCACTAGAAGTATTATCTTCATCTCGTACTTTAACAGCAAAACTTGAAACCTGTACATGTTTTGCATGTTTTTTATCCATTTAATTGTAAATGCTTTTGACATGTTCTATGTTCAAGGTCTGCCTGGCCATCATTGAACCTACAGAACGCAATCTAATCTAATTTAATCTAATCTATATTGATATATAACACTCGGAATGGTTGCTGCGGAATGCATGTGATTTATGGCCTGCACCGAGACCCAAACCAGTGACGGGGAAGTTGTATAATATTTCAGAAAGGTTGAAACTAAGCAGCGCAGGAATCAGTTGAAGTAGAATGGTGATGTCTATTGTGTTCAGTATAAAAAGCAACATGTGCTACCCGAAGTAGGCCACACACTCTCAGTTTCCCGAGTACCCCTCGGTGTCTCTGACTTATTTATTTTGGGAACATGAAGATCACCTGGAACTCTCACAGGAATGGGCATTTGTTGAAGTGGCAAGAGGGGCCGATGGGAGATAGAAGAAGCCTTTTGCGAATGTCAGACATGCTCTGCCTTGCGGTAGTGGCGGACGCATGTAACTTGTGTGCGATGTAAGGAATGAATGCTTCGCAAAGTGTGACCACTTCATCTATCACTCGCCGATCGTCCCCACAGAACCTTCTCTGGGCTTGGGAAGAACGGTATGTGTTCATAAACATAGGTGGTGCAGCAAAATGTTTGGGGTGTGGCAAGGTTGTTCAAAGAACTCAAAGATATAACTTACAACGACACTACACTACTGATAGCGATGAGTACTATGGTTATAAACGTGTTATCGATGATGGAGAAGTCCAAAGACACCACAACTACTGAAAATGAGTTTCAATTGGAACTTGTTAACCTACGATATGATCGGGATGAAGAAGTCCTTTCTTCACAAAACAAGCTTGACTGATTTTTACTAAAATTTCCTCAGTCTAAAGTTCCACCACTACACAGACACGCTTCTCACATATTAAGCACGTTTGGATCTACTTACCTGTGTGAGTACCTTTTTCATTATTGAAAACTGTAAACCTTGCCACAGAAGCAAATTATCTGGCAATAACTTGAAATTTAATCTTTGTCTCTGTACAATAAAGATAACTATTCCAAATACTTCAAAGATAACTAGACGGAAAAGGGCACAAAAAACTCGACGTCTGAATTACAATTGAATACGATTCTAGGTACTGAATGTAATGCCGGTATATACTCATAAATAGCATAAGAGCTACGAAGTGGAATGTTCATTTACTCCATTAAGCACCCATTGAATGCAATATGAACTATTATCGGGCTAAAAAGCATGACGTCATAAGCATTGTGTTAAGACTGCCTGCCCTAGAGTTACCTTCCGTCAGTGGACCCTCTTTTTACCCAATCTCGTTTTCCAGTCGACATTTTATTTACGGAAGAAGTGGGCTCACTCATGATGGTATTTTTAATTGCCTAATTCAAAATTTTGGTGTGAGTTAAACCCACATGCTCTTCTTGAGGCACCACATCGGCAACGTTTCTTAATTATTTTTTTTTCTTTTTTGTTGTTTGTAGTGTTTAACGCCCGCAACGTTTTTTATTGAATGTTTTTTTGGGGTGTACTAGTGATCGTCTCACTGGGCCACACATTCTTCCAAGGAAACTAACTACCTGCAGATAACTTGGTTTCTTTAGCAGCATCTTCCAGGATTGCTTGAGGGTGTTCCCCTTGAGTGACGTAAGGGTATGTAGTGTACCTATGCATGACTGTGCACCGGCAAATTGTGCTACGGGACGATATTTAACACCAAGATATGGTACAAGATAGGTAGGTCAAGGCGGACCTGTACCAGCAAGATTATCTGACCTAGATCCTTTAGACGTCTATGTTTGAAATAACCTCAAAATCATAGTATGTGGCATTCCCTTTAACATTTGCTTTCATCAACAATTCCACTAACTATTTCATAATCACCCTTTCTTTCATCTCTTTTATCATAATTTCATATCATCTCCTTCCTCACTTTCACACAGAACTTCAGGCTAATAACCCAATCCGGAATAACCCCTCTGATCCAGTTTCCCTCTGCTCCTTGAGAGGCATCAGTCCCCCGCCTCTGACTGGCAGTCCTGGGAGTTGGAAGTCCTCCATACGAGGAGACTAAGCACAATAAGTTGCTCAGTCAGAACAAAAGGAGAAAGAAAGAAAAAGCTGCCCAATATCTACTGAAAAAAAAAAACCGGTGTAATAAATAAGCAACTTTTTATGAACTTGAGTGATTAAATTACTGTGACTACTTACCTCTTTAGCATGAGCAAACAATAAAACAAATATGACAGCAGTTACGTGCAACAGCACCGCCCCAACGAATTGTGCTTCCCATGTTACCCACATGATCTCTGTAACTGAAATGTACCTACACTGGCAGCTGGATGGTGCTCTTGCCTCAATACTAAGTGCTTTCCTTTCGTGGAACTTTGTCGCAATAATGCGTCCAAACACTACTGCGTTTCGTAATTATCTTATCAAGGAACTCACCGAATGTGTATTGCTTCTAACCACTGCATACGGGTGTTGTTAAGCTTGTGTAACTTCCGTAACATACTGATGATACTTAAACGTGTCACAGGTCATAAATGTCATGTATTACAGCCATCATACGGATGTGGGTAGCCAAGGTCGTGAACGGCAAGTCCGTGGTTCAAATTCCGCAAGGACCGTTTTCACTGACGGAAGTTCTTCAGTCCTCTGGAAAAGTAGGGAATACCCTATACCTATATCGGGAACATTTTCTTTCCAAAGTTCCTTTCCCAATTATTGTTTCACCTATATCATCATCATCATCATCATCGTCATCGTCGTCCTTGTCGTCGTCGTCGCCACCGCCGCCGCCACCACCACCACCGCCGCCGCCGCCGCCACCACCACCGCCACCACCACCACGGTCACCACCACCGCCACTGCCACCGCCACCGCCACGGTCACCACCGCCGCCACCGCCACCACCACCGCCACGGTCACCACCGCCGCCACCACCACCGCCACCGCCACGGTCACCACCACCGCCACCGCCACCGCCACGATCACCACCGCCGCCACCGCCACCACCACCGCAACCGCCACGGTCACCACCACCGCCACCACCACCGCAACCGCCACGGTCACCACCACCGCCACCACCACCGCAACCGCCACCGCCACCACCACCGCCACCACCACCGCAACCGCCACGGTCACCACCACCGCCACCACCACCGCAACCGCCACGGTCACCACCACCGCCACGATCACCACCGCCGCCACCGCCACCGCCACCACCACCGCAACCGCCACGGTCACCACCACCGCCACCACCACCGCCACCACCACCGCAACCGCCACGGTCACCACCACCGCCACCACCACCACCACCGCCACCACTACCACCACCACCACGGTCACCACCGCCGCCTCCGCCACCACTACCACCACCGCCACCACTACCACCACCACCACGGTCACCACCGCCGCCTCCGCCACCACCACCACCACCGCCACCACTACCACCACCGCCACGATCACCACCGCCGCCACCGCCACCGCCACCACCACCGCAACCGCCACGGTCACCACCACCGCCACCACCACCGCAACCGCCACGGTCACCACCACCGCCACCACCACCGCAACCGCCACCGCCACCACCACCGCCACGGTCACCACCGCCGCCACCACCACCACCACCGCCACCACTACCACCACCGCCACGATCACCACCGCCGCCACCGCCACCGCCACCACCACCGCAACCGCCACGGTCACCACCACCGCCACCACCACCGCAACCGCCACGGTCACCACCACCGCCACCACCACCACCACCGCCACCACTACCACCACCACCACGGTCACCACCGCCGCCTCCGCCACCACTACCACCACCGCCACCACTACCACCACCACCACGGTCACCACCGCCGCCTCCGCCACCACCACCACCACCGCCACCACTACCACCACCGCCACGATCACCACCGCCGCCACCGCCACCGCCACCACCACCGCAACCGCCACGGTCACCACCACCGCCACCACCACCGCAACCGCCACGGTCACCACCACCGCCACCACCACCGCAACCGCCACCGCCACCACCACCGCCACCACCACCGCAACCGCCACGGTCACCACCACCGCCACCACCACCGCCACCACCACCACCACCGCCACCACTACCACCACCACCACGGTCACCACCGCCGCCTCCGCCACCACTACCACCACCACCATGGTCACCACCACCGCCACCGCCACCACCACCGCCACCACCACCACCGCCGCCACCACCACCACCGCCGCCGCCGCCGCCACCACCACCGCCACCACCACCACGGTCACCACCACCGCCACTGCCACCGCCACCGCCACCACCACCACCGCCACCACCACCACGGTCACCACCACCGCCACCGCCACCGCCGCCGCCACCACCACCACCGCCGCCGCCGCCGCCACCACCACCGCCACCACCACCACGGTCACCACCACCGCCACTGCCACCGCCACCGCCACGGTCACCACCGCCGCCACCGCCACCACCACCGCCACGGTCACCACCGCCGCCACCACCACCGCCACCGCCACGGTCACCACCACCGCCACCGCCACCGCCACGATCACCACCGCCGCCACCGCCACCACCACCGCAACCGCCACGGTCACCACCACCGCCACCACCACCGCAACCGCCACGGTCACCACCACCGCCACCACCACCGCAACCGCCACCGCCACCACCACCGCCACCACCACCGCAACCGCCACGGTCACCACCACCGCCACCACCACCGCAACCGCCACGGTCACCACCACCGCCACCACCACCGCAACCGCCACGGTCACCACCACCGCCACCACCACCGCAACCGCCACCGCCACCACCACCGCCACCACCACCGCAACCGCCACGGTCACCACCACCGCCACCACCACCGCAACCGCCACCGCCACCACCACCGCCACCACCACCGCAACCGCCACGGTCACCACCACCGCCACGATCACCACCGCCGCCACCGCCACCACCACCGCAACCGCCACGGTCACCACCACCGCCACCACCACCGCAACCGCCACGGTCACCACCACCGCCACCACCACCGCAACCGCCACCGCCACCACCACCGCCACCACCACCGCAACCGCCACGGTCACCACCACCGCCACCACCACCGCCACCACCACCACCACCGCCACCACTACCACCACCACCACGGTCACCACCGCCGCCTCCGCCACCACTACCACCACCACCACGGTCACCACCACCGCCACCGCCACCA
>CM060962.1:21586091-21726091 GCA_030765045.1 Tenodera sinensis | reverse complement strand
CACCGCGACCGCCACCGCCACGGCCACCGCCACCGCCACCACCACCGCCACCGCCACCGCCACGGCCACCGCCACCACCACGGTCACCACCGCCGCCACCGCCACCCCCACCGCCACCGCCACGGTCACCACCGCCGCCACCGCCACCGCCACCACCACGGTCACCACCGCCGCCACCGCCACCGCCACCGCCACTGCCACCGCCACCCCCACCGCCACGGTCACCACCACGGTCACCACCGCCGCCACCGCCACCGCCACTGCCACCGCCGCCCCCACCGCCACCGCCACCACCACGGTCACCACCGCCGCCACCGCCACCGCCGCCACCGCCACCGCCACCGCCACCGCCACCGCCACTGCCACCGCCGCCCCCACCGCCACCGCCACCACCACGGTCACCACCGCCGCCACCGCCACCGCCACCGCCACCGCCGCCACCGCCACCGCCACCGCCACCGCCATTGCCACCGCCAACCCCACCGCCACGGTCACCACCACCGCCACCGCCACCTCCACCGCCGCCACCGCCACTGCCACCGCCACCACCACCACGGTCACCACCGCCGCCACCGCCACCGCCACCGCCACCGCCGCCACGGTCACCACCGCCGCCACCGCCACCGCCACCGCCACCGCCGCCACCGCCACCGCCACCGCCACCGCCGCCACCGCCACCGCCACCGCCACCGCCATTGCCACCGCCAACCCCACCGCCACGGTCACCACCACCGCCACCGCCACCTCCACCGACGCCATTGCCACCGCCACCCCTACCGCCACGGCCACCGCCACCGCCATCGCCACCGCCACCGCCATTGCCACCGCCAACCCCACCGCCACGGTCACCACCACCGCCACCGCCACCGCCACCTCCACCGCTGCCACCTCCACCACTGCCACCGCCACTGCCACCGCCACTCCCACCGCCACGGTCACCACCACCGCCACCGCCACGGCCACCGCCACCGCAACGGCCACCGCCACCGCCATCGCCACCGCCAGTGCCATTGCCACCGCCATCCCCACCGCCACGGTCACCACCACCGTCACCTCCACCGCCGCCACCGGCACCGCCGCCACCGCCATCACCGCCACCGCCACGGCCACGGCCACCGCCACCGCCACCGCCACCGCCACCACCGCCACCGCCAACACCACCGCCACCGCCACCGCCACGGCCACCGCCACCGCCACCGCCACTGCCACCGCCACCCCCACCGCCACGGTCACCACCACCGCCACCTCCACCGCCACCACCACCGCCAACACCACCACCGCCACCACCACTACCACCACCACTACCACTACCACCGCCGCCACCACCACCGCCACCACCACCGCCACTACCACCACCGCCACCACCACCGCCACCACTACCACTACCACCATCGCCACCACCACCGCCACCACTACCACCACTACCACTACCACCGCCGCCACCACCACCACCGCCACCACCACTGCCACTACCACCACCGCCACCACCACCGCCACCACTACCACTACCACCATCGCCACCACCACCGCCACCACTACCACCACTACCACTACCACCGCCGCCACCACCACCACCGCCACCACCACCGCCACTACCACCACCGCCACCACCACCGCCACCACTACCACTACCACCATCGCCACCACCACCGCCACCACTACCACCACTACCACTACCACCGCCGCCACCACCACCACCGCCACCACTACCACTACCGCCCGCCTCGATAGCGTGATGGTTAGCGTGTCTGCCTCACGTTCAAGAGGTCGCGAGTTCGAATCTCGCTTAGGGTAAGTTATCCGGGTAAGGTTTTTTTCCGAGGTTTTCCCTACCCTGAGAAGACGAATGTCGGGTAACTTAAAGCTCCATGGACCTCGGCCTCATTTGAGCATCATTTCACCCATTTCATTTCATTCATTCGTCCGATATGACACAATGTTGGAGGACGTTAATAAAAAAAAAAAATAAAAAAAAACTACCACTACCGCCGCCACCACCACCACCACCGCCACCACCACCACCGCCACCGCCACCACCACCGCCACTACCATCATCATCAGTACCATCATCATCAGTATCCAACGTCAGCAGTGTGGTATGCAATAAAAAGGACGTTGAACACTCTCCCACAAAATGATCATTGTCGTTGCATTTTTGTATTCGTCATAACATTTTTACTGTTAAAACATGCATCTTAACAAGTAAATGTTCGAAGTTTGTTACGATTCTATTGCTATATTTGGTACAGTCCTCTGAACGTCAAATTCTTTACTGGAATTTTGGCTACCATGCTTCTCTTTTCACCAGTTGGTGTCCGCTTAGGCCTCCACGTCTTCCTAACCAAGTATGTGAGTATTCGGAACAACAAGTTGAGATGTGAAACATAATAGAAAGTAACTTCCTTAACTTTTTATGCAATGATTAGCATATAAAACATCAAAATCTCCAATTACATAGATGACACTCCCGAAGCTATTTCGCACTGTCTCATTCTTTTGTTTATTACATTTAAGATTTCCCTCTCTAAATGTGAGCCAGAAGACAGCTAATAATTCGAAGTTGTTCCACATTCAGCAACGTGCCTAAGAAAACAATCGCATCAGCTGAAAATGTAATCAGAATATCAGCGATTAGGCAAATCACAGTTGAACTTGTATTCAGTCAAACTCCAGACGAAAGCGATAGCATCTGCTTCTTTCTCGTAATATATGCATGAATTCCTTTTTCATACAGTAGGTATTTGCACGATCGGTGATATGAAGGTTAACAGGATCTGTGACAACATAAACAAATTAGGGAAACTTATATTCATCTGGAATGTAAGGAAATGTCATTCCAAACATTTGCATCTTTAAACCAGAGGGTTAAACGTTTCGGTATAAGATTTATCGCAGGGGATAAATAGGTACTGTATGATCGCGATATACAGAAGTAAGGCCTTATTTAAAATTAGTTTAAGTACGATTTAAAAAATACCAAATTGCAATGGTATTTGGTATTCCACACAGTGACCTGATTTGCATGCAAGAAAGAGAATAGGAGAGATACGGAGGGGGTTCGACACCAGGGTTGCCAACATTTAAAACTAAAATTATCAAACCAGCCACTCAAAATTATAGATTATATTCAAAATTATCGTACATCATAAAGCAAACGCTACAACAATAAAAATATCAGTATAATACTTATGAAAATATAAGAGTAATGATGTTTATTATGTCCACTTACAAGATTGATGACCTCAACAAATATTACAACTTTAGCACTTATGTTTCTCGCACTATTCATCTGAAAGTTCAGCTTCCTCAACCGTTGCAGCATTGCACAAATTTGTTGTTGAGATAAACCTTAACATCTTCTCGGTGACTTGCAGATTTTACGATCTACCACGTTCTTTCATGAGTTGAGACGACAAAATGAGTTGATTTACCGCATCTAGTGTCAATCTGTTTCTAACTTTGGTTTTTATTAAACCTAGTTTAGAAAAATCTCTTTCACCAGAAGTGCTTCTGTAGGGCAAGAAAGCCTCTGATAATGCAAAGGCCGCTAGTTCTTTGAAATCAGTATTTCCACCAAGGTGACATATGTTTAACTGCACTCCAGAAACTGCCAGGTTCAGGCTTGTTCTTTATTTCACACGGAATAGCACGTATTCCGAGATTTCTACATTGATCGTCAGTTTTCTGAACAGTGCCTTCTTCATTGAGATTATCAGACCTGGGCACACTGGCAATAAGAGGATAAAGGATAGCAGGCTTAGTAGCTATGGGGTGGAGACAGACAATGAGGACAAAAGTGGTGTTATTTGTAATTAGTTTCATTTCACTGGTGTGACAAACCAGTGAAAATGATATTTCGCCGGTATCGAATTATCATACATTCAAATTATCGTACACCCCCATAATTATCGTACTGGTTGGCAACCCTGTTCGACACTGAAGCTAGGTTTATTGCACCTGTGCTCCCAAGGGGGCACCCCCGGGAGGACGAGCGAGGTGACAGGAGACACCGGGCGGTCAGATCCGGTCTAGCGGTACAGACATTGACAGAGGTCCCTAAGGTTTCCCAAGTTTGACAACACCTCGAGTTCTTTAGGTCTTCCGGAGCTTTTCAGAGGGGTCTCGGCGGGGTCCAACTACCCAGATGCCGCCCACTACCCGGATCCCACGAACAGTGAGGCACGGAAAGAGTTCCTGCGCACATATCATCCCTGCCGAGCTGCACCTAACGTCTTCGCTGTCACTTGCGACCCTGAAAGAACCAAGGGGATGAAGGAATGAATGAAGTGAAATGGAAGGACCGGGAATTCGGTACATTTGCCTAGCGACCCGGGAAACCAGTGAGAAACCCGTAGGTCAGGAAGGTCGGCCACGGGAATCGAACCCACGACCTCCCGAATACAAGCCTGACACGTTACCGCGGAGCCATCTCCCTGGGTTAAGAAAGAGAAGAAGGGGGTCTTGGTGAAAGAACTATAATCGCTCCACCGTTAGATCCGCACCTAATGTAAACACAAGCCATCAACAACGAACTCGCAATACGCCGAAACCAAAGCACACCATAAAATATAGTACCTTAAATATCGGCGATTATCTGTGAGTTTTCAAGATGTAAATAACTCTAGTAAAGACTACTTAAATGTAACGCGATATTTCTAAAATTCCTGAGTAAATACCGTCCTGTTGCACCATAAATACGAGGTATGAGTCCACGTGGTATTTGTTTTGTGTTAGTCGCAGGTGATAACATCAGGTTATCGCGGAAGGATACAAGGCGCGGATCTAAAGCTGGATGGAGTATAGGTAACTCCATTTAAAAAGAGAAATGATTAAAGTATGCAAGGAAGTTTAAAAGTGCACTATCTATTGTTTCAAGTTAACACTGACACATGCCATGTACTAAGACATGCCATTTGACTTTGGGCACAAAAGTTAAAATAATGATTACTGCGCCAAATAATCACGTTTAAATCACATACTTATAACTTCAACAAATCGAAGTAAGAGTTACACGTGTTTCAGTGTTTGATTAATTTAATTTAATTATTTTTCAATTGGTAGAAAAATTCACCTTTAACTTCCATACACTGTTCCTAATAGATTTCTTTTTAATTTACATCCTGTTTTTAACTGCATTGGTCATACGGCGGCATCATACCTTCGGGACGCATTGTCTATCGGTAATGGTAGTAACTCGTATACACGGGTTCTTCTTTAGGTTTGGTACATTAGATCACACGCGCGCGCGCGCACACACACACACAGACATATACACAGGAACACACCGATACACACATGCACACACAGACACACACACAGACACACACACAGACATATGCACACAGACACAGAAACACACAGACACACACACAGAAACACACAGACACACACACAGAAACACACAGACACACACAGGCGCGCGCGCTCGCGCACACACGCACACAGACATATACACACAGGCGTGCGCGCTCGCGCACAGACGCACACAGACATATACACACAGGCTTGCGCGCTCGCGCACAGACGCACACAGACATATACACACAGGCTCGCGCACAGACGCACACAGACATATACACACAGGCTCGCGCACACACGCACACAGACATAGACACACACACACACATGCACACACAGACACAGAAACACACATACAGACACACACACGCACACACAGACATATTCACACAGACACACACAGAAACACACGCACACACAGACGCACACAGAAACACACAGACACACACAGGCGCGCGCGCTCGCGCACACACGCACACACAGACACACACAGGCGCGCGCGCTCGCGCACACACAGACACACACAGGCGCGGGCGCTCGCGCACAGACGCACACAGACATATACACACAGGCGCGCGCACACACGCACACGCACACACAGACACACAGGCGCGCGCGCTCGCGCACAGATGCACACAGACATATACACACAGGCGCGCGCACACACGCACACGCACACACAGACACACAGGCGCGCGCGCTCGCGCACAGACGCACACAGACATATACACACAGGCGCGCGCACACACGCACACGCACACACAGACACACAGGCGCGCGCGCTCGCGCACAGATGCACACAGACATATACACACAGGCGCGCGCACACAGACATAGACACACACACATGCACACCGACACAGAAACACACAGACACACACAGGCGCGCGCACACACGCACACGCACACACAGACACACAGGCGCGTGCGCTCGCGCACAGATGCACACAGACATATACACACAGGCGCGCACACACAGACAGACACACATACATGCACATCGACACAGAAACACACAGACACACACAGGCGCGCGCGCTCGCGCACACACGCACACGCACACACAGACACACAGGCGTGCGCGCTCGCGCACAGGTGCACACAGATATAGACACGCACAGACACAGAAACACACAGACACACACAGGCGTGCGCTTGCGCACACACGCACACAGACATAGACACACACACGCACACACACAGACACAGAAACACACAGACACACACAGGCGTGCGCTTGCGCACACACGCACACAGACATAGACACACACACGCACACACACAGACACAGAAACACACAGAAACACACAGACACACACAGGCGTGCGCTTGCGCACACACGCACACAGACATAGACCACACACACACAGGCACGCGCTTGCGCACACACGCACACGCACACAGACATAGACACACACACACACACACACACACACACACACACACACTATTCACTCTCAGTCATACTTCCAGGCTCTGGGCAGCGTAGGGCCAGAGAAACATCACCCCAGCAGGGAATCGAGCCCGGGACTCCTCGTACAGCAGGCAGGTGTTCTACCGAGCTTTGTAAACAAATGTGCGTAATCTGAAAGCTCACTGGCATGTTCACTCTGTTTCTGATGGTTGCATCATAGCGTACCTGATAGTGGTACATGCGTCACCAAGTCAATTACATATTTACACGTGCCTGTTTTCATGTTTGGAGGTTTCTGGATGAAGCCTTCCATTTGGAAACGAAGTCTGACTGGTGTTGCGCTTCACACTCACAGAGTTAAAATAAGGAGAATGAAGAGAGGAGGTTAAAATACTAAACAATTAAAACAGCAAAACGTAAAGGATAAAAAGCATAAATTAACATAAAGTGAACTTCAAATATCTAAAACCCCGAAAGCAAAAAAGAAGTCTGGCTTCCAACAAATCAATAGGTTAAAATACGTAAAAAATCTTACGAAGCTAAAAACTGCCTGTAAAAGTTACACATGTCAGACTTGTTTGTTGCAGCCAATATCGGCGAGGAACCCAAGACACTGGGTCGTCGCCCAGAATGGAGGCTAGCTAGCTGTAAACTGAAGCAATTATTGATACAACAGCTATACCGCTCGCAAAAGTTAAAGGCATGTGAGCGCTGGCCAATGCTCAAGCAGAGCGCTGTTGCCAAGCGTAGTGCGTGTACCGGCAGACGGTCTGTACGTAAGGTTGTGTGAGATGCATGCACCACATTCGGCAGCGCTGGTAGGAGGGGCAAGCGTAGGATTCGCTGGAGTCTGCAGTACGCCCCGCCTCCATATGCCTTTAAGTTTTGCGAAGATTATAATAGCTGTTCTTAACTAAAGACATGACATTGACGGAAATGTTCAGTTAGGCCCTTGACCATGTCTTGATTTGCATTGCATGTTAAACAATGTATCTCTGATTACATTGTGCCAATCCTCTATGAGTGCAAGAGCTATACCTCCCTTTATGCTTCTGGACTAACGCGAAATAACGGTGTAACGCAGAAAACTGCGGTGTATTTGTATTATGTATCCTTCGATTAAGAACCCGGTTAATGAGGGTTATTAGGAAGGACTGTCACTCAGTGGGGTTCAAGGAGATACTACTTGGGTAGTACCTAGTGCTAGGAAGGAAAAAATTAAACAAATCTTCACAAAACGTTACTATAGCATATAGGTATTTACTTTAAGTAATAGTACTATGCGTTATACACACATGTTCATTCCAACATAGAGTATAAAAGTATATACAAGAGAAAGTTAGGGAAAATAGCAACGTATTCAACATGTCTTTCAACTTATGTTAATGTTTATCTCTTAGGAACAGTTTCGTGTAAAACAACTTATCTCAATGGATTTGAAGTAGTTATAGCTGGCGCAGTTTGCCAATCTGCAGGATGCGCACAAGGCTGTTTCGTAAACGTACCGTTACGCTTGTTGCAGGACCACATCACCCCTATTATGAGCTCCAGTATATAACAACGTCTCGAGGAGTGCATATCACAGTGAATGAATGGGAGGAGAGTAGACAGTGGGACTGGAAAGCACAATGTCATGTTTCCTTCAATCGAGCGAGGTAACCCCATTTTATTCCAGTAGTAGGACCAAAGTTTCACGCAGCTCTCGTTGGCAAGCTTTGGTTGCGTCACTTCTACATGATGATTCTTCTTGCTGAGGGACATGGCAGAGACTTTACACATTTCTCGAAATATTTACTCTGTATTACATTTTTTAAAGTTGTTGCAAAGTTCTCTGTTTGCATGTCGTGCCATGTTGTGCCTATTTCATATATCAGTGTGATTTGATTTTGCTTAAAACGACTCGTTCAAATGTTTCAGAAATTAGAATGATAAGTAAACGCACCTCTTGAATTTTCTAGGAATTGCATACAAAGCCTTAGCAAAGTTCATGTAACATGAGTATCAAGGGATGTGCAAAAACTTACCATATAATACATAATTCGCAAAATGTTTTCAAAATAATGTTTCTAGGGGTTTAGAAATATTCCTCGTCATATGTTTACATGTTCCCTCATGTAATCACGTGACATTTTCTGTTTCTTACAATTTCACTGCTACCATTAATATAAAATACGATTCTTCCATTGCTTTACGTTCATCACGATGATAAAATGTTGAACTAAAAATGAGTTCACGTTTAGTGGAATTAATGAGTACACCGTTGTACATAAGGCAGGGGCTGTTGCATAGTGCTTTTGTTTGTCATGAGATGATGGAGGGAAAAACTAAACAGTGGCGAATTATGAAACTATTTCTGTCAAATGTGCTTATGTTGGCAAAATATAAATGTATTATAGCATGAAATATTTGGAAAGCGTTTGACGCTTTATCTCGTGTGGTTTCCCAGTGACATGTGGTTTTATAAAACTCACTAATATCAAGGAGGAGTTCAAAAGCTGCTTCGAGAAAATTCAAGATATATAATTTCTTTGTCATGTTAATGTCGCAAACATATGGTACTTTAATCAAAATCGTCAGAGCCATTTTTAAGAAAAAGGAAAGTAACAAGAAATTCTTCCATGTGAAGGGTAGCTCAGTGTGGATGAAATTTCATAAAAATCGTGTCATATCCTCGTATAGCCTGAATATAAAGTTTATTTGCTTTTTAGTTACGCCGTGCACACACGCACGCACAGATACACGCACACACGTACGCGTGCGCGCACACACACGCACACACATACACACATTATCACAGCCAGGCTATAGAGAAGCTGAAACAGTTGATTGCCTGCACAAATAAAAGCATGGAGAAATAAAGAGAAAAGTCCTGTAACTTCATTTAACTTATAATTTTTCTTTGTTCCGGTCAAATCTTGCAACTCAATTAAAAAGCAGTTACCCTTAACCGATTGAGCTGTAATTTTGCATACACGTTTAGTTTCGATAACAATGCATGGTTAGCTACGTGACACATTCTAAATCTAATACCTATAGCGGACGGTCCAAAATGGCGGCCTAGTTATGTTTTATGGACTCCCATGATATGGGTATCAAATGGAAGGTTTTGCTGAGAAGAATACGAATAAAACAAAAATAAATTAATAGTAAAAGGTTTAAAAAACAATTTTTCATTTAAATACTCGAAAAATAAGAAAATATACATCAAATTAAATCGAACCCATCAATTTATTACATTATACAATTTATATGATTAAAAGCTTGTCGCGAGAGTTATCTGTGTACATAAACAAGAATGAAATATTTAGCTTGATCTTGATTTAAGGAATTCTAAGAAATAAAAAATATGTTTTTTATAAAATAGGTAAATCTCGCGACAAGCTTTTATATAATATGCACTGTGTAATGTAATAAATTTATGGATTTGATTTAATTTAATGTCTATTTTCTTCTTTTTATAACATTTAAATAAAAGCTTTATTTTTAAAAAATGTTTACTATTAATTTATATTCAATAATTTGAACATTAAAGCAGGATTTATAGCGTAACTTTAATACGAATAGGATTTACAATGTGCAAAGTCAATGCAATTTTTGGTTGCAACTAAAGTTGTGCTCTACCAACACTACGATTCAATAGTTTTGCTACGGTACCTACATAAATGACGTAGTAAATGGTAGCATTGTTAACATTGGTAGGGAAAGAAATCTAATACAAAATACAACGGATTAAGAAATTTAGTGAGAAATTCATAATTCTTCGATCTGAACTGCAGTATACTTGCAAAGGTTTTTGAAAACACTAATGTTCCGTACAATACGACCCTTTCTATACTCTCTCTCTCTCTCTCTCTCTCTCTCTCTCTCTCTCTGAGTTTTGAGAAGGTTCAAAGTTCAAGTTTTCGGTTTTAGAGGAATCTAGTAAATCATGATCAAACAAACGTAAACAACGCGATGGACATGAGGTAGCTAATGCCTTATAGGTATGCAACACACCTAACGAACGAGTAGGTTCCTAACTGAGCAACTCTACTAGGAAAACTACCATAGTCTACACTTACTTATGATAGTCTACGGTAGTTTTTACAACCCTGATTGGAACACAATACATTTTTAGCTACCAGCTCGAGAAAATACAAAACGGGAATGTTAACCTTCCAAGTGGTCAAAACTATCTAACGTGGGGTACTTAACGTAATGTAAAATACTGAGTGTAAATTTAATGTGTTAAATTTACATGGCTTTCTCTATCTGTTCAACAAAATATTGTTATAGGAGCTTATTCTTCTACCTATTTCATATAAATCGAGATAAACATATACAGGATGGAAAGGAAATCATTACATTAATTTAAACCAGTGATAGATCTCTTTATTTGGAATACATCTTGTATCTTACGTTTTTGTCTCTGGCCATTTCCTACGGAGATATTTTAGTTTTGTCGAAAACAAGCTGGCAACACTGCAGATTATATGGGTATCACTTTCATTAGGTCAGTACATAAAAACACTGCAGCGCGGTGTTTCGTGAACGTAAACAAATACTATGCCATGCCCTTCCATGTTTACTGTGCGAGTGTAGGCCAATTAGAACCGTTAGCTCGCAAACCATTACACCACCCTGCAAGCGACCGACCTGTTTACATCCAGAAACCGGTTATTCCCTGACCAACCTCAACGCAACGTTGTCAAATTACTTCACGTCTGTAAAAGCTGCTCGGAGTATTCCTTCAATTCTTTTAAGTGATTAATTATTTTGAAACTCTGTGTAATGTCCAATAATTACTACCGAAGCTATGTCAGAAATAAGTTACTCTACGCATCTTAAAGTAACATACTTTTATCTTCGTGCATTATTGTTGATTATGCATCCAATTTGTAACAAAAACCATTTATTTTTTCGAAATTGGCTGATCAAAGAACAAAATGACATTACACGTTTGTTTGTGATGCATATTAGAACGAATGTATAAGTTCCCTTCCACCCGATATACAAATAGTTTTATTATGATTTCCTTGTAGGTGTAACTGGAATAGGGAATACCTACAGTAAACTTTAAGCAATAATGAAATATTTTGGAGCTGATCGCTGTGTGATGGCTTTGATGTTCTACTCTCCTTGCAGAACAAGGAGAAATAAAATAAAATAAAATAAAATAAAATTAACGAAAAACGATTTGCCGTTTAGTAAAGGCATGAATATTAGAAAATTAAACCAGTAAGAAGGAATACCTCGGATACGGTTCATTCCACAGGAAAAAAGGGACAAATTTTATGTTTTAACGAGATATTGTCTACTTCTTACACTTTACCAGTTGCGCAAAAATCATTCAATATAAAGAGGACTTCATAAAACTCAATATATACATTTAATTTGCCATGAAAATGTCTTAAACGTATGCTATTTTAAGCAAAATCGTTAGAGGCGTTTCTGAGCAAATGAACGTTTTCAAAGAAATTTCCATGTAAAGGGTAGCTTGGTTTGAGGGATTTTCTTTTAAAACCATCGTGTCACATCCTTAGAACATACTGAACGGAAATACTAATTTGGTATTTAACCAGGCAGCGCTATGCCAGACCGTTCGCCTATTACCAAGGTGGCCCAGGTTCGATCCCAGGGACCCTCGTGTGGTATTCCTGGTGGACGAAGCGGCGTCTGGGCGGGTTTTCTCTGGGTTTTCCGGTTTCCTCAGTCACTCATTCGACCAGTTGCTCTGACATCACCTTTCCAATCATCAATTTTACTTGCACTTCATTTCATCCTCACTCTGACCACCCGCTTCCAGGTCTTCACTCTGTCCGGTCCATAGGTTCCTCTGCTTCCTGACAGGCGTCTGACCCTAGGCAAAGGCTTGTAAGTCCTAGGGGGCGTAAGCCCTACATACTCTGTAAGTTCTACAGAGGAAGAAGGTATTTACTCGACTTTTAGTTTTTTATTTACACTGCTCTCTTTCTCTCACTCACTCTCACTCTCTCTCGCTCTCTCTCTCTCTCTCTCTCTCTCACACACACACACACACACTCACCATACACCTTTTCCTAAAAGTGATTTTTGGGGTCTAGGGACTTCACAACGTGTACTTCCAGAGAAATCTTGGTATGGAATATCTTCTCTACATGTACGAGGTAGAGGAAGTATTAATTTTAATATGCGTTGCACTGCTAGGGAGTGAGATATTTCATTTTACACATTACGGTTTGAATGGTGCCAAAATTAATTAATTGTGCTAAATTAAAGTTTGTGTTATAAATACACCTGTTATAGATTCCGAAAATAAACTTTTATTATGATTTTTACAAATGTTCTTAAGTACATTAGCCAAAAAATAAAATTGCCCTCGTAGGTTTATCCTGGTTTGGCAGTGATAGCTCTGCTACAGACCTTTGCACGTGGTTTAACATTTCATTTGCAGGAAACGATTTTCTTGAGGACGTTACATCGGTGTGAGAACATGGGCGCAATACCAGTAAGTACAGAAAGAAGAGAAATAGATCAACACAGCTTCCCAGGCCTCACCGCGTTTTTTAATGTAGTAGTCTAGCTAGTCTAGGTACTTGATGACGTCATGAGTTGGTTTTATTGGTCAGTGCTGTGACCTTGCAGGTATTGTACAGTGTATGCCTATGGGACCAATATGCTACTTCTGTCAACTCACTGGCCAATTAGGAATAGGTAAAGTGAGGAATGGCCGCCTCCTCAACTAGACAAAAGAAGTGGAAAGAAGCGTTAAATCACAATCTTAAAACAGTAAGCTATACTCACTTCCTCCACCGAGGGGGTGGTTCAGGCGGTAACGTGTGGCCTGCATTTGGGAGGTTGCGGGTTCGATCCCCGTATCCGCGCACTCTGACATGGGCTTTTCCCTGGTTTCCCCGTGTCACTTAGGTGAATGCTGAGGTGTATTAATCTCTTCTCCACCAATTCCTTTTCCTTCATTTCCCTCCCTTGTCCATCTTTCAGGTTTGGTTGATAGTTCGGTAGGTTCCAGCGAATGCGGACAGATGACACAGTTGCTTGTACTCTGGAACCCCCTCCCTAAAAGTTGCTGCCCTGGCCGCAAGGGTCGCCTCGTCGCCCTCTCCATGGGTAGAGGAAGCAATTCGGTTGTGCGCCAGGTGTCAATATCTGTAACTATTAGGAACCTCTGTGCGTCTCTGGGTTTCGTTGACTGCAGTCTCACTTCACCTCATCCCTCCTGGGGTGTGGCAACCCGCAAAAGATCCATGTCGGGGTCGCAGTGGGTCAAGGTGTCCCCCTTCGTTGCACACACACAGAGACACACACATACACGCACGCACGCACACACACACACTTCCTCCAGCCCGTACTAATTGTGAAGGAGGCGCCAGCGAATATCGATTGCTGGTTAATACTGTTGGAAATTGGACCTAAGATCTAGAAGCGTTCTTACAAAATTCCCTATCCGTGCTTCCATTCTAACTACAATTACATCAGCCTAACTAACTTAAGCAGAAATATGTTTCGGAGCTGACTTCTTGCACTCCGTAATAAATTTACTATAATGTCTGATAGTCAATATTTAGTCATAAATATATAACTTGCCCGAATTGTCCAGCTGATCTCCGTTTTCGATCTTTGTAATGTACATTGTTGATCTTAAAGCTTTGACTTTTTAAAAGGGAAGAAAATGGCGGTGAAGCCCTCTCTAACGTCACCAGGGTTTTCATTAAGGCCCTTTGATGTAGGTAAGGATTTAACTCTACAATACAGAGAGTCCATAATGTTAGATAAACACAGCGTAAACATTACTTTAGAAAATAGTGATGGGCGGATATTGATGGGTCAAATGTAGACATTTTAATCTAGGGAACGAATCATCATACAGAGAACGAAAAGTTGCGGAGTTTGGACTATAGCAACTGGAAGGGGGTCTAATTCACTATTGTAGAATAAATAATTCAAATTATTGGTTTAATATCAATTATTATTATATTAATTTCATTCATCGTAATGATATTAACAAACTTTTTATCAAAAAAAAAAAAATGAAGATCGAGAAAAAAGATCTCCTTTTGAATGTGGGTTTGATCCTATCAGATCATCAGTCTGGCACATAATCACAACACAGAGGAGGCCAGGTACAGTCCGCGCGCGAACGTTGTAGACAACGGTGTTGCATAACTTACATTCAACATTGTCATCATTTGCAGTGAAATATTCACTCCCAAATTCTTGTACAAGTTCAGCAATACGTGAATACTTCGATTTTCGTGCTGCAGGCATTTTACTTTGTGGAACTAGTGAACATATTGGAGAGGCACTATGCACTGTGCTTTGTGCTGTCACTGTACTGGGGCAAAGACGTCACGCTCTGCCCTTGTGGCAAGTAACTGGCGACCGCCTCATTTCGCGATAGCCGAATAAAGGTTCGAAGCCTATTTTAATTATTTGTTACTAAAACTTGAGTTTATTCCTTAGAAAATGAAGGTTCAGTAACTGAAGTGAAAAGACCTTTTCGGTCTGTTTACACTGTGTTTGTCTTAGTGCAAGGATGGGAACCGACTCTCAGTGACAACGAGCCGACATATTGTAGATTTAATGTCTACTGGCGCCCTGAATACTTCGTCGTGTAAGTAGACATCGTCGGCGGGAGGCGGGACTATGCCACATTTTATAATACACTTTTGTGAAATTTTCAAAATCTACAGTTTTCATTGGATTGATTTGAAATTTTAACACAACAATCACTGTATAGTGAGGAGCAACTGTGCTAAATTTCATACATTTAGGCAGATTAGTTGCAAACATATTAATATTTTATTATATTTTTTTAAATATTTGTATAAATGGTTCCCCATGATGCAATTTTGATTTGAAGAACTTGATAATTTTCAGTTATGTCCTGTAATAGAATGTTAGCAAATTGATGAGATAATTTCTTAATCTTGTTATTAGTTTGGATAAAAATAAATTTTAAAGTTTAAATTCATTATTTTTTTCATTTAAATTTTGAAATGTAAACTTTAATATTTAATTACTCAGCAGTTATTCACGTTATGAGAAAATTATCTCATCATTTCTTTTTAATGTTATTTCTAAGCAGGTACACCAAATTTCATGCATAAGTACTGAAAATTGCATCGTGTGGAGCATTTTAAAGAGAAAACAGTGCTAAAAATAAAAACGTGGAAAAACTAAGTTTGAAGTCATAGCAAGGATAATGGAACTGTATGGATTTAAATGGACACGACCACTTACAAGCAATCAGTTAGGTGGCCATGTGACATAGATAAAAAGACCGTAAGGCTGTAAAAAGCATATCAAAATAAAGCAGACGATTTACACTATTTGATAAAACAAAAATCCATTTTGGGCAATTTTGGAAATTTTTAGCCTTTTTTTCACAGATGGGTATCTTTAAGGCGTAGGTGTTAATGTGAATTTCTTTATTTTAGGGGATAATTTTTTGTCTGTGGTGTTATGTTAATATCACATGTAGTGATACAGTCTAAGGAGAAAATTTCAGAATACAGCGAAAGGGTTCAATTTTAGGGTTGTTACATTTTGATGGTTCATTCCTAGCTTTCCTATTTTATTAGAATTTGCTTCTTCTCGAATCCTGGATCGCAACTAGTATATCTGGGAAGTATTTGTGCTTGTTCACTTATCCCAAGGAGAGCTGTAATTTTAAGTTGAGGAAGGTGAATGGGTCACAATCTTTCATATTGAAAGTTCTAATCAAGCTCGCCACTGTTCAGTAAGCTAGCATCATTTACCCACGTGCTTCAACAAGAGCTACATGACATTGTTTCTGCATGACCACGTGCTCATTCAAACTGCAACCAACTCACACTCTTCCTGATTTGTGAACCTGCTGAAAACACAACATACAGTATACAGCATCTCCCAAACTTTGTGAGCTGACAGATATCATTATTTTAAACACTTTTTGTTAAGGAAAGTTTTTTTGCTGCGGTGCTTCGTTTAAGCGCTAGACGAGTTAATGTCATAGAATACTGCCTCCCACTCAGTTTAAGGGACACTGGGAGTGAAATTTTGGTCAAAATTGTCAAAAAGTCGAATTTTTTTTTTTTTTTTACCTTAAAATGTTCCTGGAACACCTATGCATTTGGATCAGCTAACATTTTTCATATCCCCCACTCCATGTGGCCATTACGGCCCAGCGCTCTTCCCTTAACGTACACAGCATGCTCCTATATAAAAGCCTGTTTTTCTCAAAACTACATTTCTGCACATTCCAAAAGAAGGTCGCGCCTGAGTTTTGCTTCAAATTCAATGAACATTTCCAAAATTATTCATAAATATCAGCTAAACAAAACTATGCTTCAATGTTGATGTTATCATTAACATGAACTCCAAAAACATATTTTTGTATGAAAAAAATCAATAATTTTTAAGATTAAATTTTCTTTATTATTAAAACAATATGTACAGCATTATCAGCAAATGTATTTTAAATATCTCTTCATACAATTGTTACCCATGTTTTAGAGTACCAGTTCTGCCAATATAAATGAATTTTGAAAAGTCTCTAGATGCCAGCTACATTTTGAAAATGTGCCTATTAAATGCATAAAATAATTTATATATCATAAACGAATCATCAAATTTTAATGAAATTTGGTATACCTCCTATTCTCATATAAATACAAACACAGTAAAAATTTCAGAAAAATCTATCAAGAAATGTGGAACTTTAAAATTTCACTCCCAGTGTCCCGGCAAAATCAACAATGAAAATTAAAATTGTATTTACCTTAGTAAGGCACACAATCTTAATCCAAGAAGCCCGCCTCGGTAGCGTAATGATTAGCGTGTCTGCCTCACTTTCAAGAGGTCGCGAGTTCGAATCTCGCTTAGGGTAAGTTATCCGGGTAAGGTTTTCCCGAGGTTTTCCCTACCCTGAGAAGACGAAAGTCGGGTAACTTAAAGCTCTATGGACCTCATGCATCATTTCACCCGTTTCATTCATTCACCGTCCGATATGACATTACGTTGGGGGACGTTAAAAATCCAAGAAACAAACACAGAACACATAAACAAAGCACAAACATCTCATTGTTTACAGTTAATCACAGCTTTGCTATTCAAAATTAGAGCGACAAACTTTTAAATCAGAGAAATGGCTGGTGTTTTAGAATATGGCACGCCGATGCACTCTGCGTTAATCGCAATGGGCGTGCGTTCCAACATTTACTTTGAATAGTAAAGCTGTGATTAACTGTAAACAAGTTATCCAGAGTAAACAGGACTATATAATTATTATTTATTTATGCCAACAAACTTACTGTTGGTGTTTTTAAACACACAAGCCGTGTGTGGGCAAAGTTTGAGACGTAGAACTGGAACTTGAAAATTCAATTAGTGGTTTACCAGGAGAAATACGAACTGGTTTGAGAATTTAATGCCATTCTGGCAGTTTGTCACAATAGCTCAGTTGGTTAGAGCAGCCGCTCGGTAAGCGGAAGGTCTGTGGTTCAAATCCCAGTTGTGGCATTGAATTTTTAAGTTCCAGTTCTACCCCTCAGGACTATATAAGTTATAACCAGAAAATTCAAAGTATACATTTCGTTTGCCATAAAAATATCTCAAAAATTGGACATTTTAATCAAAATCTTTTGAGGCATTTTCAAGAAAGTCAAAGTTTTCGAAACATTTTCCATGTAAAGGGTAGTTTGGGGTGGAGTAATTTTCTTCAAATTCTTCGTGTCACATCCTTAAAATATATTAAACTTAAACACCTTCATTAGTTTTTAACAGACTTTTCGTTTTTGAGGTATGCTGCCCAGAGTCTGGCGAATACCCACACGAACCTTTTTCTAAAAAAAATACTTTCTTTGGGGGGGGGGGGGTTCAGGGGGTCTCAAAACATATACTTCCGGTGTAATCTCGACATATAATTTTTGGGTGGAATACAATGCTTCCTCTACCTACTATACGTAGCAGAGTAAGTAAAAAGGGGGCATAAAGCAGGAAATTTCGAGATCTAAAGTTCTAAATTCTTAGTTTCATGTTTAACATTGATAGAAACTTCAAAACCTTTTCGACCGCTTGTTTGTCGTCCACGCAACACTGAATTACGTGGATCTATGGTTGGACTGCAGGCCAATATAGTCCCAATTGCAGACTGTTGGTGGTCACTATCCTCATCAACACAGCTGAGAGTGGTCACAATGGAGTTTTAATGCGTTCTCATCTTTAAGGGGACAAGGTAGTGATTCGTACACGATTTCAGTATTTCAAAACATAACTTTAGTTGAGAATATCTAAGCTTCTACTGCTCAGATCAAAATTTAATTTGGGATGAATGTTTAGTAATTCATTGTGATTACATTGATATAGAGAACATCAAAACAATTATTTAAAATGGGCATGTAATAAGGCAAAAACTGATAACATGTTTTCGAAAAAAATATAATATATATAGTACTAACGGTACAAATTCCTTCTACAACATTCAAGCATATGTGTTGAAACTTTTGTAGTGCACTAGGCAATGTGTATTCATAACTGTTAACCTAAATTTACTTAAATATCTCTGGCTATATTCAAAAGAAAAAATATTTAACTTTTGTATAAAATTAAAAAAAAAATAAATAAAAAATAAAGTACACTTTTTTTGCACAAATATTTTTTTTTAAATTTTCTGTTTTGGATTTTTCCAATAACAATGGGTTACGTTTGTAGAGTACATACTTCTGGAACTACTGTAAAAGATTCATTCAAATAGGTTCAGTGGTTTTGAAAAAAAATGTACCTGAGTTTCAAAAATATCAAGTTACAGAAAACTACATTTAAAGAAAAGTGTGTCATCTCTGAAGCCCTCTTTACCCAGCGTGGCCCAGCACTCCGCCATATTTAAATGGGGTAATTTAAAGCCTTAAATGTGCCGGTACCCTTACAATATATATGAAGAGGAAGGTTTCTACTTTTTTTAAAGATGAAAAACAAAAAATTGACTTTTTGAGCCCAAATCACTACCCTGTCCCCTTAAGAACTACAATTCCAAGATGGTACATGTACTCTTAGATGTGGCTAGCATTAAGTGCAATGTATGAGCCCTTTGAAGAGATAATATATTTACATTAATTACTGCCACGCTTATCAATACAGTTATTGCATTTCATTTGTAACATAGCTTCTGAAAAAATACAGTTTGTTGTTTTCAAACAGAGTTAAAAGTTTAATGAAATATTCCAAAGGGATTGGAACAGTAGCAGGCGTCCGTTGTGTGTTGTTGTATCCACTGGATGTATCTGTTGATTCGTGTGTAAAGTGTTGGCATGGATGCTGAACAATTATTGTTTTCTGATACCACACCTGAAAAGAGAAAGCCTATCAAAGTTATGTTATTTCGGAGGAAAATCAAGCAGATTATTAAACATGGATGTTAGTCTTACCTGCGAGCTGGTAAATACCACGATGGTCTCTGAATTGCACCGGAGCCCCTGCATCGCTCTGTAACAATAGCGGTTCTATAAATATGTTATACACGGATGACGCAACAAACAGAGTGATCAATATGAATAGTGGGGTTAACGAACAATTTCAGTTTCCCCTTCTTTTACTCACAGCATTACTGCATTTATTTCACTGTCTGTAGATAAAAGGTAGAGAGTCGGTAAAATAGATACAAGATGAAGTCATATTGCGGCCGACAAGTCTTGCAACGAACCGGCTCAGCAATAAGGCACAAGCTGTTTGGGCATTGCAAGGCGTACAATACTTATGGACATTATTTGTGATTATGTTGGTACCGTTTCCCTTCTCTTCAGATGTAAACAAACAAACGTGACAATGAAACGTCTTAATGGCTGATAGTCTGCTACCACTTTTCCCAGTTAGCATGTCATCTGTTCATGTTGATAAAACAGTTCGCACAATATTGTAGCTTCTTGTAGTTGTTGTTGTGTAGACGAAATAAAAATCCCTTATTGTAGCAGTTCAATTTATGAAACAAAACTTGTGCGTTCATATCCGCCTATAATTAATCGATTCGTTACAGCATTTACGAGGCTCTGCAGTTCGTATCCGGGTTCCACGACGTGTCTGTGTAGTGAAAGTATTATTTCTAACATAATTTGCGTCAAACTAATACTCTATGCTCCATTTATTACTAGCAATTACTTGCGACGTAACTTGTTTGAGTTTAGGGCGCCTATATATATTTATTGATTTTTAATGTTAAATTAATAGTCCTCTTCTTCTCGTTCTTGGTCCTCTTGTTCTTGCCTCGGCTGTTTTTGAGACTGCTTAATAGGTGGTGGGAAAAATGAGTGGTTATCTTAGAGTGGATTGAAGGACGTATTAATAAATGAAATGAAGGGGAAAGACAATTGCACATTTATTACAATGTTCAGCAGCTAAAACTTGAATATCCTGCACATTATAAATATAGACCGACTTTCGATAAATAAGCCAAATGATTCGGTATCCTGAGCTTCACTTCACCGTCACCAAGAACGTATACAGCCGAATAAACAAAAGATGGTATTGTCTAAATGAATCTTGGATGGAATTTAGCCTGACGCTTGTCTTGTAGCACGGAAACTTTCACTCTATCACGTCGTGTTCTCCGTAGGATTATAGACATACTACTCTGCTAAAACTATTCCAAACCTCCCTACTCTTGCCTGCCAAAATATTGAATTTCTATTGTTTGCCTAGAATGTGGTATATTTCAAATTGAATTGCTTCGGGATTTCTCATTGGATAAGCGCGCGAAACTGCTGCTCCCACGCTCTTGTCATATAACGGTGACGCTCTGCTAACAATGTATGATGTTTTATGACTGTTACACAAAAATAGGTCTACAAAGAATATACTATATAGTTTTATTACTTCCGGCGTCAGTATATCGCTGCCTGTTCTTGCATTCTGGTGAAATGAATTCTTGTACTATATGAAACTTACTGTAATATATGGAAATATTTATTTAAATTGTAAATATCTTATTACGCACGGGATACCGTCTCATACTTATAACGCGTTTTGCTAGGCTCTTTATCGCAGGGGCTCTAATGACCTAGCTGTCGACGGGCCCTTAAACCCTACTCACTCTTTATCACATCATCAGCTTGTGATTAGGGTTAAAGAACGTTTCAACCACATCAGAAACAGAGAAATAGACAAATCTGCAATGGCTTACCATTTGTTATAGAGAACCACGAAGTAGATCAGGAAATTCATTTATTAAAATTTGTTAAGGGGCCAACATCATTATGTACGTGGGAAAAGATCTTTATAAAGAAATATGAAGAAAAAGTTGTCAATTTTGACACCACTTTGACGAAAACGCGAACTTGATCAGGTCACCGAGAGAGGCGCCTTAATCATCACCATGGAGTTCCCTAAACCAAAACATTGGAGCATTGAATATTAGTTTGACTCAATTTATATTAATTTTGTGCTTCACTGTATCATAGTTCTACAAATTGATAATATATTATTTTCTGTAGTGAAGGGTACGAAACAACCTTTTGCAGACGTAGAAGAACATAAACGTGCAAAATCATTAAAAAGTGGAGAGAAAACCATTGTGTTAAATGCATTCATTAAATTGTGCTAAAAGCATCCTCCTCTCCCAACAGAAGCAGAGATGGGACTGACTCACTTGGGCATTCACAAGCGTTTCTGTGTCCAATTTCAGCCTCCAGTTCTGCCTGGTCAAAGAAATCTGTAAGCCCTAGGACAGACTTAAACGTAGATGTGACAGTGAAAAGCAAGGTTAGGTTCTATTACATTTTCCAAGTCAAAATGTCGTCCTGCAGCCGTGTGTTTAAACTCAACATGATAGCAATTACTATGTAACAATTTAACCAGCGTGAAATGAATGTCTATCATTGGCAGTCCCCAGCGAAGTCACAAAGCTCCAATAACGAGAAAGTCCACAATAACTCACAATTCTCTCCATAAGCCCTCAATCTCACATGGCACCTTTAATAGTTTCAACACTTTCAGTATGATAGTTTGTAAGCTTTTGCATGATCGATTTCCGCAAAGATGGATTGATCGAGGGGGACCCATTGCATGGCCTGCTTGATCACCTGATTTGCTTCCAATGGATTTCTTTGTCTGGGGACATTTGAAGTCCTTGGTTTATGCGACTCCTGTACCTGATGTTGACACTTTGAGAGAACGTATCCGCACTGGATTTGACCAAATACGAGCCACAAAAGAGTACACCAGAGGCTTGTTGCATACATTGAAACAAGGGGAAGCCACTTCGAGCAATTTTTGCAACTTTCGATTTTGTGTTGTAACTCTGAAATATATGATTCTCAGATCCATGTACATATGAACTTGTTTTACTGACTTAATGTGAGGAACACGTCCCCCTAATATATGACACCAATAAACATACACCTGCATTAGCCTCCTTTTATTTGAGGAAGACATGTTTATAAAATAGCTAACACGTTCACTCACAAAACGCTTTTGAAAGAAAAGATTCGGAAAACAAACTATTAGAATACGACTTCTAAGACTCTTCCATAAAATTCATATAAGAATAAAACTCGCAAAGAAAATAAATGTACTTTCAAGCTTGCTTTCCAATATTTAATAACGTTTTCCTACTAAAAATAGTTTACTATTCAATCGACATATTCCTTAGTAAACATTGCTGATAATGCGTAAGAACCTCTTTTATCCAAATTCCAACTTATCCAGATTGAGTTTCTCCTTAATTTTTTTAAACCCTGCATACATTTGAGACAAAGAATATTTATGCGCAATTTCAGGAAAATGAAGTTAGTACAATATTGAGTTTAAGTGACCAAAAGAGTTACATCTTATACTTGTTTGTACATATTAGTAAATGTAAACCCCGCGCGACAGCCCACGAAGGGCCAAGGCCTACCGCCCAGCCGCTGCGTCCCCCACCTCTGGCCACTACAGGCGTCATTGGTGAGTTGCAGTACTGGAGGGTGGGACGTGGTCAGCGCCCCGAGCCCTCCCGGCCAGTTATGCGGTCTTCTCGACCTGGGGCCGCTACTTCACCATCAAGTAGCTCCTCAATTGGTCCCCCCGGGACCTAACGAGGCTGAGTGCACCCCGTGCCAGACCTCCCAGAGGGGATAAAATCCCCATGCTGGTACCGGGGATCGAACCCGGGTCCTCCGCGCCACAGGCAAGCGCGCTGCCAGCTGCGCTACGGAGGCGGCGTACATATTAATAGTTTATATTTATGAATATTATCCGGATTTTCTTAAACTGTATTATCTCCGGCTCCACCTGGTCAGGATAAACGAGATTGTTGTGTATGACACAAATAAATGAGTTTTCAGGATGAAATCAACAATAAAATTGTCAAATGCATATTCTGCAACAGCAGCATTGAGGCAAAATAGGAATAAAGATTGAGCTTTTTTGGAACATTAATTTTCTGCATCTAACCCAATAAAAACCGTCCCATGATCCATTTCCTTCAATTGAATGCGCTTGTTCAACTTGTTTCAGAGTAATGGAACAACATAGTTTTATTCGAAACTCTGACGTAGCAACAATATCTGTGGAAGAAGATTGTGGGAGCAATATCTCCAACACTTACCTCACAGGCGACATCCAGAGCACCAGCAATCCCAGCACAGCCCGTGTTGCTTTGCACGTTCCTAGTATTTGGACAGTTTCCCTCGCCAATCACCGGAAGACCCAATTTCTTAGGTATACAACCTGGATTAAAAATAACCATTACACATTCAATTTTCCCCTTTTTCTTTCTCACATAAATTCATATTCATAAATCAAATGTAAAACAAACCTCAGAAAATAGCCATAATGTTTTGAATTCCTAGCTTGTTGCTAGTTATCAGTGCAAGGCCTTGAGCGGGCTGCACTCAGAGAGCACCATAGCCCAGGCCTGCACTGGATGAATCTATAGGTTGGGCACTGATTGTACACGTATATCCACAACATTATCGAGTTCTGTAGGGCAAATATCCATATCACGAAGTTTAGAAACTAGATGCAAGGTGATATACATTTGGTCCAGTATAAATGCAGGTTCCTGCAGCATGTAGGTGTACAAGGCGCCATTTGGTGTTCCAACTCCCTGGTGTCACAAACTTCCAGGTTATGTGACTAATCGCTTTAAAGAAGGGCAGGGATTAGGGACAACAATCTGATGTTTGGGAGACAGGATGGAGTTAAAGTTGCCCAAAGAACGTATAAGTTGCTCGAGAAAATAAAACTAGCATATCTTCAACAAGACACTTGTCTGAAATTCCTGTACTGTGATCCACAGGAGCATATATTTTTACAAAATTAATATCAGAAATCATAACTCTCATCCTTGTAATTCACCACACCCCAGTAAATAAAAGCTGTGTAAAAACGATGTGTTCACTAATTATGTTGACTATTGTATTATGACCAATTTCTTAAAAGAAAAACACAACGGTGGTGGCGTAAATACCCTTAAAAACTAAACCGCAATACTAATTACCACAAGACAAGCCACCCTTATCCACTGAAATACAGGTCGATATTGCTACAATTCAAGTTTGAGTAAAGAAATCAATGTATGTCAACCTCATTTGGAAATGTAAGTATTATTTGGATGAAGTATTGTACATATGTTGACTCTTACCTGATGTGGAATTTTCAGTTTCATTTTGTTCCGCTCCCCAACTCACCAATGTTACCACCTGACCCAGATACCTGGCATCTGTAACACAAAATTATCATTCAGTAGCAACCACTAAAGCCATTCGTGCCCATTGCTGAATTCCTGACCCTTTGTAAACGGCAAACGCCTTTATATTGCTCTGTCAAATAATTATGTAATATTTACTTCTTTTTGAAAAAAAAATTGCAATATAGCGTTCTTTTTCAAATATAAGGGCTTATTACTCCCCTATATCATTCCAGATATCTAAGTCTGCATCATATATAAACAAGTGTGTAAATAAAGGCTTTTGTAAGCAAAGAACTGCATTTTCAGCCTTATTTCGGGCAACACTGCCTTAAAATGTTTGTAGGTATCTATACATTTTAACTTCTGGGTTACATAGGAACCTTCATGTTCATTTTGGAAAACAGTTTCTGAAATATTGTGCAATCAACCATCTGCAGTCGTACTAGTTTAATGGGATGCATGAGTGAAATTTGACGAAGATAATAAAACATCCCCCAAATCAGTTTTTTTACTTTCTCTACTACGTATAGTAAGTAGAGAAAGTATTGTACTCCACCCAAAAATTCGATGTTGAGATTTCATATATATATGCGTGTGTGTGTAAGTGTGTGTGTGTGTGTGTGTGTGTGTGTGTGTGTGTGTGTGTGTGTGTGTGTGTGTGTGTGTGTGTGTGTGTGTGTGTGTGTGTGTGTGGTTTGGTTTGGTTTTGTGGGTTTAAGGACGCTCAAGTTCAAGGTCATCAACGTCCTTAAAAGATTCATGGCAATTGCCAGATATAAATTTCACTCAAAAATAAAAGTACTAGCAACAAGGAAAATATACATAAAAAGTAAAAAAACAGTGGCAACAGCCAGATATGAAACAAGGTAATAAATATGTCAAAAAGCGTAAAAAGAGATATCTAAAATTTTAAATCCTCCTAAAAACTTAAAAACTCTACGAACCGTTGTTTTGTCGCCCGCTAAGACCTCTGCAAGTCTGACAGGCAGCTGCCCGAAGGTGCGCTAGAGAGCAACACTCTAGAAGCACGTGGCGAACTGACAAAAGGTTGTCACACAGCGGACATAGAGGGACAGGGTCCCTTTTAAATAGGTAACCATGCGAAAAATTGCAGTGCCCTATTCTTAGTCAAGCCAAACTAACCTCCTCGCGGCGAGATATGCGACAGGAAGTTACCCAGTTTATCGGAAGTTGTTTCACTTCTCAAAGCTTATTATCGCGGAGAGCTTCGTGCCAACACGACAGCACCGCTCTCCGCACTTCAAGCCTAAATTCTTCCGAGGTAACACGTGAGATGGTAATACTGGGTTCTGTAGTTGCCATCTTTGCTGCTAAATCTGCCATTTCATTCCCCGGAAAACCTACGTGACCAGGAATCCATGCAAAAACCACGTCAACGCCAGAAGCGTGTAAAACATGGAGGGCATCCTGGATACGTTGTACAATAGGGTGGGGGTTGTACAGCTCACAAAGGCTCTGAAGTGCACTAAGGGAATCGCTCAAAATCAGGCAGTCACTTAATTTACGACGGCGCGCACACAAAACGGCTCGGTGAGTTGCATAAAGCTCTGCAGTAAAAACGGAAGTGCTATTTTAAAAATCGAATGTATGTGGTTCGGTTCCATAAGCATAAGAACCTCCAACACCGTTGGTGCTCTTTGACCCATCGGTGTACATACATCGACGGTCAGCGTAGCCTGACAAAAATTCTAAAAATTACGTGCGGATACTTGAAATAGGCATCGTGGACTTCCGGTGTACGGTCATCCCAAGATCTACATGGGGCGTGCTAGATAGCCAAGGGGGGTAAAGCTTCTCGCACTTGGCGGACATCCTAGGCAGTTCCACTCCAAGATTCACTAGAAGATCTGGGAAACGAAAACCCGCAGGCTTAGGACTAAGGGCGCTATTCCTATACCGTTCTCTTAGCGTGTTGGTGAAAAAAGAAGCGAACGTTGGGTGCTTAGGCATACAGCTAAGCGCACAACCATAATTTCCCAGGTGGTATCAGGTGGGAGGTCAAACACAAAAGTGGGCCAAAGTTGCTTGGGCGTTTAGCATGTGCCCTCACACCTCTTAGAGGAACCCAATCGAGAGTATGGCTCGGGGTCCCGGGTACGCCAAACCCGTACCTACCGTAGTTGTTGTTGTAGTGTTTAACGCCCGCTTTTACTACTACGGCACCGCAGGCGGTGACACTGATGATACATGGAATGAAGATGGAGCACCGGTGGAATGAGATGGCGGGGGAAACCGGAGCACCCGGAGAAAACCCGCCCTGACACCGCTTCGTCCACCACGAATACCACATGCGGGTCCCTGGGATCGAACCCGGGTCGCCTAGGTGATAGGCGAGCGCGCTAATCGCTCGGCCACGGCGCCGCCGCGTACCTACCGTAGTAGGACCCCCTGGGGGAGTTTGATTTCGGAGTCCTCTTCTCCTAGATGAGTCGTCGACCAAGACTACCAAGCCTCATCTACCCGTTTTGGAATGTTCTTTGCTTCCCCTCACCTCTTGCCTACCTGTAGTCAAAAATGACACACTTAGTAGGTCGTCTGGATCGGGTACTGAGCCCCTCCACCACGTCAAGGCGACATTCCTTCAGAGGGTGTGTATGTGTGGGTGTGTGTGTGTGCTTGTGCGTGTGTGTGTGTGCGTGTGTGTGTGTGTGCGTGTGTGCGTGCGTGTGTGTGCGTGCGTGTGTGTGTGTTTTTGCGCGTGTGTGCGTGTGTGTGTGTGCGTGTGCGTGTGTGTGTGTGCGTGCGTGTGTGTGTTTTTGCGCGTGTGTGCGTGTATGTGTGTGTATGTGTGTGTGCGCGTGTGTGTGTGTTTTGCGCGTGTGTGCGTGTGTGTGCGTGTGCGTGTGTGTGCGTGTGCGTGTGTGTGCGTGCGTGTGTGTGCGTGTGCGTGTGTGTGCGTGCGTGTGTGTGTTTTTGCGCGTGTGTGCGTGTGTGTGCGTGTGCGTGTGTGTGCGTGTGTGTGTGTGCGTGTGCGTGTGTGTGCGTGTGCGTGTGCGTGTGCGTGTGTGTGTGCGTGTGCGTGTGCGTGTGTTTTTGCGCGTGTGTGCGTGTGTGTGTGCGTGTGCGTGTGTGTGTGCGTGTGCGTGTGCGTGTGTGCGCGTGTGTGTGCGTGTGTGTGTTTTTGCGCGTGTGTGCGTGTGTGTGTGCGTGTGCGTGTGTGTGCGTGTGCGTGTGTGTGTGCGTGTGTGTGTGCGTGTGTGTGTGTGTGTGTTTGTCACTCCGTCTGTGGACAGTATAACTCAAAAACGAGAGTTTGTATTTAAGTTTAATATCTTTTAAGGATGCGACACGAAGATTTTGAAGAAAATTTCTATAACTTAGACTACCCTTTACTTGTAAAATTTTTCGAACATTTTTATTTTCTCGAAAATGGCTCTAACGATTTTGATTAAAATGACATATGTTTAAGATATTTTTATAACAAATGAAATGTATATTTTGAATTTTCTGGCTGTAGCCCATGTAGTCCTGTTTAATCTTGATGACCTTTGCACAACTAGCAAAGTGTAAGAGATAGACCAAATCGTACTATACAAAAATGTAGATCTCGTTAAAGCGCACAATTTAAATGAGTTTTGGAATACTTAAACTTTCGTCAAATGGAAGATCGTTATTCATTTTTTATATCTTAGGCGTGCAAATAGAGCGGAATCTCAAAGCTTTAAAAGATTTGACCATCGCACAAAGTCTACTGTATTCCCATATTCCCCTTGTACCTACAAGGAAATAATCAAATAGGATAATTTCTGCAAATGTTAATATCAACTAACACGAAGAAGATATAGAAATAAGAGTTTGTAGGAATGGATAGCAGAAGAGTAGAGAAAGTCATGTGAGTACAACACATCAGATAGTATGATAGGACTTTAAGCCTTAGACAAATACACAACACTTTATATTTGGTGCATTTATACTCCCAATCAAGTGAGTTGAAATGATAGACGTGTCCATTAACTCCAAGCCCTGTTTCCTGGTGTTTCTTTAAGCATTTGGCATAATGAAAATGCCCCAAACCTTGGAAGTTCTTTTAATGTGGTTCTGAAAAACACTTTAAGGGAATAATGTACTATTTATTATGTGGCAAAATATATATAAAAGAGGCATTAATTATTTTAAGCATAAATATTTAGTTATATTTATTAAATGTTTAAATCAGTTAGAAAAAATTAATTTCAGTCTTATAAATTTAAAGTCTAAAGTTTAATGAACATTTGACTACTTTCCCCTGTGATCCGTTTTGATTAGAGCAACTCTTTAGACAGGTTATATGGTTATTTTAGCATCAGATCGTTAGATAGATCTGATGTTAAAATAACCATATAACTTAGAAGTTTAAAATCCAGGAAAAGCATATATCGTGTGCAAAATACGTATAACACACACCAATGTGTTCAGCTTCAAAAAACGTTTTGCATGTTGTCTGAAGCACACGGCGTCGAGCAGTGGTCTAATCTTCAAGTTTTGAGCTTTCCCATCCAGTAGTTGCACAACAGAGATTGGTACACGTTTATATCTCATAGCAATGCCTCGGATTTTAGGTAAAAACCTATTTTGTTGCTCATGATGTATAGATAATAAAAGCTGTGTATATACTAATTATGGAAATATATAGTCGAAAATCGTGGTCCTATATAACCTAAAATACCTAATTTCACGTTAGAGCCTATTTTTGACAATGTTTCAATTTCTTCATTTGGTAATATGGAAACGCTATGTACGCCTGTATGCCAGTCGTGTCTTGACAACAATCACAGTGAACAATGCATAATATGGAAGGCATCAACGACATTGTTTTGTAACTGCAGGAGGATGCAGTGAGCATCATTTCAGCTAAAGAGCTTCTGCAGGACCCAACAATTGTCCATGATATTGCATTCATCAAGCCATAATTATTATATATTTCTGGTCCCACTATTAATGTTCTAGAATCTTCAGGCAAACCGATCGACACGCAACTGGGATTGATAGAAGAGGTGGTAGACAACTTGGTTCGTGGTTATGTTGCTGAAAAGGTTCCTGAAAAACTCAAATAGGTGCTTAAAAAAAGAAAGAACAGGACTGACAGTTCTCCACACAGTTGCAAACATCTTGTCTGGCTAAACACCTGAACATGAATGTGCTGTTCCCTTTCGTCGAATACCAATAGTTAAATATGCTCCGGTGACATCAGTTGATGTGGAACGCTCATTTTCGGCTTATAAGATGGCGTTTTCTGACAAGCGATGCAGTTTCTCAACGGAAAACTTAGAAAAGCTGTAAGTTGTTTTCTGTGACTCTAATTATGGACATGCACAATAAAAATATTTTCGGCTAATTTGTATTGAGAAATAAAATGTCACCTTTTGTTCACCTATTTTTGTAATTTTAGAACCTATTTTGATTTGTGATAGAACCTATTTTAGGTGCCTAATTTAAGACTTAGGAACTGAAAGTCCGAAGTACACTCGTAACGTAACAGGTGCATAGCGCAACTTTGTGGGATCAAGCTAAACTAATGGTATGTGTGCATACGGTATGGAAATAAACAGCTCAAATATATTCAAATGAGTATTTACAAACAGCTCGACTAATTATACTTACTAGGCTCAGGAAGACAGATTGGATTTATTCTCATGCTGAAAGTGACTGGACTGCCAAGTTTGAGAAGGGCAAGATCCGATTCCCCAGTCTGCGGATTATAGTTTGGATTCCAATTGATCATGGACACGCTTTCGTTCACCGAAAACAAATCTGAAACGCAGCGGTCATTGGCCCCAAGGGTCACCTTGATGTTAAATGGTGTATAGCTGCAACACAAAATTCAAAGTTATTAAGAGAATGAAAAGCCTTAAACCAAGATTGTGAGATAACCAAATTTCCAGGAAGACACCATCAAAACATTTCAATAACCTGAATGTCTGACTAGCCCGCTTAGTGCTGTTTGATTTACAAGTATAAGTATTAGGAGGGTCTACGTTCCTATTAATCAAGGAATATTTAATGCGTTGTCTAATGTGGTGAAGCCCAATTTTAACTTCGAGGCACTGTGACATTTTCGCTATGCTCAATGCACAAGATGTAGCCAAAACGGTATAACGTACCTCTTACCGATTATTGAAACATTCCCTCTGACTTCTGAAGAAAGTACATATAAATCGAAAGACTACGGTTGAGGCCAATCGTGGGTTATTTTTCCTATGCTTCCTGCGCAAAACGTGTGCATACGAAAATACTATGATTCAGTCTGACCACTGCTACGTTCTTGCTTCCTGCCCAAAGTGAAGCCGATTCAGGTGCGTGATCTAGCTCGAAATATTTGCAATGTTGCCGAATTCTTAGCCATATTACGTCTGCAAAAAGTTTCTCAGAATATATTTTTAAGTGATTAATTATTATAAAACCCTGTGTGATGCTGCATAGCTGCTTACAAAACTATTTTTGACATAGTTTACTCTACTTATCTTACAAGTAAACTATTGCGTTCATACATACTTTTCGTCTTATTATCTTCTCGTTGAATAAAACTTCCAATTTGGAACCAAAACTACGTTTTTTTTTTCTCTCCCGAAAATGGCTGATCAGGGTACAAAATGCGATTAAACCTCGTTTTGCGATCTTTTTATGGAGTACATATTGGAAGGTATAATAAGTTCCCTTCCACCAGGCAGGCAGGTCCTACGCCAAACTTCACAGTCTACTGGAGCAGAGGCTGTATCACTAGGGGGACCATAATGGAACACAAAGCGTAAACAATACCTTGTTGCTGTGTTTTGTGAACAATGCTAACGAACGAATTGTTATAATTGTAATTTGCGACACGCCTGGTTATTTACGTTTTAATAAACTAGGTCTATACCTATAAAGGGATATACAATGTTTCTGCCAATATTATGTTTATGCTGCTGTAGGTTAACATTTAGTGGAGTGTAATTCTAGTTATCCCATTGTTCTTTTTGAATACAATGCTATGGATACAATTCCGAACGCGTAATTACCGTACGGAGTACTCAAATGTTTGGATTATATAAACCCATTAGTTTCGTTTTAAATTTCACCAATATCCAAATGTTACTACTACAGGACTTTAAAATACTACATGAACGTAGACATTGCACAGAGCGAGGGAGAGAGAAACACATCAGCAGCTGACACAATAAAGAAAGCAACTGATTCTTAAGTGATTAATAACGTGTATACGATAAATGTAAGGAGAAAATAAAACATTTTTCCAAGTAATAAGAGGAAAAATAACAATGTACAGTAAACCGGCATTACTGAACAGAAATATTGTCTAGAGTTACTTCCTAAATGCAAAGAGAATTTAGTTGAATTATGAAAAAGCCAGATATAGTCTCGAATAAACAACGTACATTAATAAAATATTCAGTTAATACAGGTAACCTACCTGTCAAGAACACTGGCAGCCGTGAGCACATAACGGTCGTTGATGAGAGCTCCACTATATACTCTGCTATTGTTGACTACCACACCAACAAACCAAGGAAATATTCAGTTAATACAGGTAACCTACCTGTCAAGAACACTGGCAGCCGTGAGCACATAACGGTCGTTGATGAGAGCTCCACTATATACTCTGCTATTGTTGACTACCACACCAACAAACCAAGGAAATATTCAGTTAATACAGGTAACCTACCTGTCAAGAACACTGGCAGCCGTGAGCACATAACGGTCGTTGATGAGAGCTCCGCTATATACTCTGCTATTGTTGACTACCACACCAACAAACCAAGGAAATATTCAGTTAATACAGGTAACCTACCTGTCAAGAACACTGGCAGCCGTGAGCACATAACGGTCGTTGATGAGAGCTCCGCTATATACTCTGCTATTGTTGACTACCACACCAACAAACCAAGGAAATTCGTTTGATTGCGTGTACTCTCCATTCAGAAGTCGCTCTAAGCTCTCTCTGTTCGGTCGGCCACATACTGAAAAATACACCACTTAACAGTGTTTATAGTGCATGGCATGCAAATCATTGCAGAGTATGTCGAACTTCTGAGGCAGCTTAGAACCATCAATCATTCAGCAATAATAAGAAAAGGAGAAGCAAAACAGTATTGGGGCAAATGACAAGTCCAGTTACTTTTTATGTCACTTTATTTACCTGAAAACTGAATCACAATTCACAACTCGTGACCTTGAAACTCACAGTTCTATTTGTAACCTTGATACAAACACTGCTGAACTGTACACAACTCGCTCTAACAATTCTGCTAACTCACTCATTTCAACTGACTGACTCAACCCAAAACTGCTGAAGCCCGCTCGCTTATATAGTCAAGTATTAGGTACCGGTGATTTTTCTGGAAATCGACGTTTCACGAAGCTTCTCGTAATAAGCCCTGCACTCGAAGCTTCTAGAACAGTGTGGAAACGGCCATTGTTCTTAGCCACCATTGTCGCGTGTTGCCTAGCGACGTAGTGGTGTGAGGCAGCTGACCTTGAGCCTGTTTTAATGTGTGGTCACGCCACAATATTTTGATATAGGAATAGCTACACACTCCGTCTGATATTTGTAGAATCTATACACATCAGTGCTGAAATGATAGCATAAAAAGTTCAGTATCTGAATAATTTTATTTTGGGACCGCAAAATTCTTTGCATGGCTTCCTTCGGAAGGGAAGTAAAGCAGGTGGCCCCATGTTGTAGCTTTACAGCACTTAAGAGGACTCACGCCTTATGAAGAAGCCTCTGCAAAATTAAGTGGTGTTTCACGCCCAGTATAGAATGGAACACTGAGAAACAGCCGTTAAACAGCGTCCAGAAATAAAAACTCAATTTCAATTTCGAAACGGATATACGACAGAGAACGTGCCCTATTTTCGTTGGTCAGTTATCTGTATTTGTAAAGTTCTTCAAACTTCACAACTTCTTATGTGAAATGAAGTTTACAAATAATTGTAATAGTTTCCTTGCTATTTTTCAATTGTAAATATGTTCATTGTAGCCAAATATTGTGAAACACGGGCTAGAAGCTACTGAGTTGTCAACAATAATCGGCGGGAAAACACGTGATTCAGCGTCACAGACTCTAACATGTGCTCCTCTCAAACTGCACTACATTAGTTAAACATTAACCGTGTTTTAATCACAGCGGCCATTTTTTCAGCTTGAAAGTATAATGCAGCTATTATAGGTTCGCAGTTTTCTTGTAGGTATTTATGTGTTTATTGCGATAGATGGACTATTAAATGAAGTAGGATTAAAGCACAGAGAGTGAAGTTGTTTACTTCCATGCAGGGTTGCCAACATTTAACAGTAAAATTATCGTACCAGCCACTCAAAATTATAGATTTGGATTCAAAATTATCGTACATCATAAAGCAAACGCTACAACAATAAAAATGTCAGTATAATACTTATGAAAATATAAGAGTAATGATGTTTATTATATCCACTTACAACATTGATGACCTCAATAAATATTACAACTTTAGCACTTATGTTTCTCGCACTATTCATCTGAAAGTTCAGCTTCCTCAACCGTTGCAGCATTGCACAAATTTGTTGTTGAGACAAACCTTAACATCTTCTCGGTGACTGCAGATTTTAAGATCTACCACGTTGTTTCATAAGTTGAGACGACAAAATGAGTTCATTTTCCGTATCTAGTGCCAATCTGTTTCTAACTTTGGTTTTTATTAAACCCAGTTTAGAAAAGAAGAAGAAAAAAAAAAATCTCTTTCACAAGAAGTGTTTCTGTAGGGCAAGAAAGCCTCTGATAATGCAAAGGCCGTTAGTTCTTTGAAATCAGTATTTCCACCAAGGTGACATGTTTAACAGCACTCCAGAAACTGCCAGGTTCAGGCATGTTCTTTATTTCACACGGAATAGCACGTATTCCGAGTTTTCTACATTGATCGTCAATTTTCTGAACAGTGCCTTCTTCATTGAGATTATCAGACCTGGGCACACTGGCAATAAGAGGATAAAAGGTAGCAGGCTTAGTAGCTATGGGGTGGAGACAGACAATGAGGACAAAAGTGGTGTTAATTTTAATTAGTTTCACTTCGCTGGAGTGACAAACCAGTGAAAATGATATTTTGCTGATATCGAACTATCATACATTCAAATTATCGCATGCCCCCATAATTATAGTACGGGTTGACAACCATGGTACAAACATTAAAATTATCGTACACCCCCATAATTATAGTACGGGTTGACAACCATGGTACAGACATTAAAATTATCGTACACCCCCATAATTATAGTACGGGTTGGCAACCATCGTACAGACATTAAAATTATCGTACACCCCCATAATTATAGTACGGGTTGGCAACCATCGTACAGACATTAAAATTATCGCATGCCCCCATAATTATAGTACGGGTTGACAACCATCGTACAAACATTAAAATTATCGTACACCCCCATAATTATAGTACGGGTTGACAACCATGGTACAGACATTAAAATTATCGTACACCCCCATAATTATAGTACGGGTTGGCAACCATCGTACAGACATTAAAATTATCGTTGTTGTTGTAGTGTTTAACGCCCGCTTTCACTACTACGGCACCGCAGGCGGTGACACTGATGATACATGAAGATGGAGCACCGGTGGAATGAGATGGCGGGGGAAACCGGAGCACCCGGAGAAAACCCGCCCTGACGCCGCTTCGTCCACCACGAATACCACATGCGGGTCCCTGGGATCGAACCCGGGCCGCCTAGGTGGTAGGCGAGCGCGCTAACCGCTCGGCCACGGCGCCGCCATTAAAATTATCGTACACCCCCATAATTATCGTACGGGTTGACAACCATCGTACAGACATTAAAATTATCGTACACCCCCATAATTATAGTACGGGTTGGCAACCATCGTACAGACATTAAAATTATCGCATGCCCCCATAATTATAGTACGGGTTGACAACCATGGTACAGACATTAAAATTATCGTACACCCCCATAATTATAGTACGGGTTGGCGACCATCGTACAGACATTAAAATTATCGTACAGCCCCATAATTATCGTACGGGTTGACAACCATCGTACAGACATTAAAATTATCGTACACCCCCATAATTATAGTACGGGTTGACAACCATCGTACAGACATTAAAATTATCGTACACCCCCATAATTATAGTACGGGTTGGCAACCATCGTACAGACATTAAAATTATCGTAAACCCCCATAATTATCGTACGGGTTGACAACCATCGTACAGACATTAAAATTATCGTATGCCCCCATAATTATCGTACGAGTTGGCAACCATCGTACAGACATTAAAATTATCGTATGCCCCCATAATTATCGTACGAGTTGGCAACCATCGTACAGACATTAAAATTATCGTATGCCCCCATAATTATCGTATGAGTTGGCAACCCTGCTTCCATGTAACGTTGTCTTAACGTACTTAGCTACCGAAGATACTCATTCCAAGGCACTTTTCACAATGTATTTAATTGTTATTAGTTTTAACACTCAAACTTAGTTTATGTGCTATATATAAGTAAACATATACTCACCACAGTTGCAGGTTCGTGGTTTTCCAAAAAACGGAAATAAAGAAGACAAAAAACCTCTATCCAGGAACAGTCTAGTGTCGTTAGAAGGATTCTGAAATAAAGCACACACATATTGTAAACTATCCTAGAGATTCATTAGTTCTTAGAGACTAAGCCAGCGGTGCTCAACTGCAGGCAAGCTATGGGAGGTTGAAATAACCTCATTGCACCCGCTGGGACAGAATGACGCATTTATCGGTGGTTATTGAGTTCCAGTGGCGACACATCCTTACGTACAGGAAATCAAAGGCGCACACATTCATATTCTACTCCTGATTAACCCACGATGTTTCTGAGAATACCTTTCTGGGACGATTTACCATTCAGAAGGTCTTCAATATTTGGTGCAAAAGATGAAGTGCACAGTTTCAAAAGATAAACAAGATGATTTTTCACTTATCTTGCTGCGATACTCACTTTTAATGTAGTTCATTTTTGAAAATGTTTGTTCGTAGATATAATTGGAGCCAAAGAGTGCCAAAAAACTAGATGCAAACAAATGTAATCTCGGATACTCACAGCAGGGCAGAGACCTGAATAATTCCCATCCTTCGTTCCTAGAACATTTTACGGTCGTGGAATTCTGCAATGCAAGTAGATTCATATGCTGTAGCTCGTGTGAAACCTCGCTACGTGGAAACTTCAAAGGAGTGCAAAATAATTGGATTTTGGTTTTAAATATTTTTAGGTCTTCAAATTGTGAAGAGAATGTGTCGTACCATTGCTTCAAAAGTTTGTTGAATTTTCCTAGGAGAATAGCGCTTATCGTGGACACGGAACGTAAGCAAGGGAGACGGTATAAATGTGCTACTCACAGTCTTACAAATCAAGCACTTAACTTTATCGTCTTCATCTCGAAAACAAAAATATTCGTTCTCCCATTCAATTGTATGTACAGTGGTGGAAATCGGTATAAAGGCAGGGATATATGTATGGAAATTAACATTTTCTGTTGGAATAGTTACGCATAGTGTATATGCAATAGTATGAGAACCAGCATGCTGACAAATGCAGTCAAATGGTGTCGCATTTGATGTTAGTAGTACCAATATATAACAAGACATCAATGATTCAGGTGGTAGAGGATGGAACTCGGTATAACGGCAGTCAGCTCTGTGTGTGCATACTTGTCGTTACTGCAGATAGGAAACAGACACTATTAGTTACAGTGCTTGTTGTGCACATAAACCACTATTGTGACAATGCCACGCGGAAAACAGTTATGATGTGATGAAAACGCAAAAATCGGAGCGTACAAGGAAACGGGTCTTTCTAATCATCAAACCGCTCAAGTTCAGTGATAGATAATTTCATTAGATTGGGCGCACGATATGGACAGAACGGAAAATATGGGCAAAGTAGAAAGTTATCGAAGGCATCGAAACGGTTACTTTTGCGCAAAGCGCACCTCACTGCGTAAGGTTCTCTAAAGAGAGAAGTATGGACAGGGGTGGTGTAGAGTACACGTAATACACCCCAATGGGATGGCTCAGGTGGTAACGTCTGTGGCTCGCTCTCGGGAGGCCGCAGGTTCTATCCCCGTAACATGGGTTTTTCCGTGGTTCACCCATGTCACTTGGGCGAATGCTCAGATGTTTTAATCTCTTCTCCACGGATTCTTTTCCCTTCATTTCTCATTCCCTCCCTTGTGATCTTTCAGGTTTGGTTGGTAGCGCGGTAGGTTCCGGCGATTGCGGACAGATGGCATAGTTGCTTGCGCTCTGGAACGTCTTCCGTAGCCCTCCCTGGAAGTTGTTGCCCGGGCCACAAGGATCGCCTTGTCGCCCTCTTCCTGGGTAGAGGAAACACTTCGGTTGTGCGCCAGGTGTTAATATCTGTAATTGTTAGGGACTACTATGCGTCTCTGGGCTTCGTTGGCTTCGCTCTCTGACAAGCCTCCGGTCTCACTTCATCTCGTCCCTTCCCCCGTGTGTGGTAGCCCGCAACAGATCCATGTCGGAGTCACAGTGGGTCGAAGTGTCCCCCCTCCGTTACACACACACAGACAGACATATACACACACGCGCGCGCGTAACACAAATTATAATAAGTATACTTTTTACTCAATAAAATTAAGGATTCAAATACAAATATGTAAACGGTGTTCCAAGTTAATAGAGTTCAAATATCGAATACAAATTTTCTTCGAAACCTTTATCTTTACTTTCTCTACTACATATAGTAAGTAGAGGAAGTATTGTATTCCACTCAAAAATCCAATGTCGAAGTTTTACGGAAATATGTTTTGAGGCCCTCTGAATCCAAAAAAGGCGTTTCTAGAAAAAGGTACGCGCGCGCGTGTGTATGTGTGGTTGTGTGTGTCAGTCTGTGGGCAGTATAACTCGTAAACGAAAAGTCGGTCAGTAACCAGATAGTAGGTATTTAAGTTAAATCTCTTTTAAGGATGAGACACGAAGATTTTAAAGAAAATTCCTCCACCGTGAACTACCCTTTATATGGAACATTTTTCGAAAATTTTTATTTTCTCGAAAATGGCTCTAACGATTTTGACTACAATGCCACATGTTTGAGATATTTTTATGGCAAACGAATGTATAGTTTTAATTTTCTGGCTATAGCCTATGTAGTCCTGTTTACTCTGGATGGATTTTGCATAACTGGTAAACCGTAAGAGATACACCAGATCTTACTGCACAAAAAATGTAGATCTTGTTAAAACACATAATTTATGTCAAAACAAATTTTTTCTAGAGTGAACCATTTCTGAGATATTTCTTGTCATTTGTGTGAGTATTGGAAAACAAACTTTTGTCAAATGGAAGATGGTGATTCAGTTTTGTTATATCTTAACCGTGCGGGGCCCTAATGACCTAGCTGTCGACGGGCCCTTAAACCCTACTCACTCACTCACTCACTCACTCACTCACTCACTCACTCACTCACTCACTCACTCACTCACTCACTCACTCACTCACTCACTCACTCACTCACTCACTCACTCACTCACTCACTCACTCACTCACTCACTCACTCACTCACTCACTCACTCACTCACTCACTCACTCACTCACTCACTCACTCACTCACTCACTCACTCACTCACTCACTCACTCACTCACTCACTCACTCACTCACTCACTCACTCACTCACTCACTCACTCACTCACTCACTCACTCACTCACTCACTCACTCACTCACTCACTCACTCACTCACTCACTCACTCACTCACTCACTCACTCACTCACTCACTCACTCACTCACTCTCACTCACTCACTCACTCTCACTCACTCACTCTTAACCGTGCAAAGAGAACGAAATGTGAAAGCTTTAAAAGATTTGACTATCGCTCAAAGCCTACTGGGCCCTAATGACCAAGTTGTCGACGGGCCCTTAAACCCAACACACACACTCACTCAAAGCCTACTGTTTTCCCATATTCCCTTAGTATCTACAAGGAAATAAACAATAAGATAATTTCTGCAAATGTTTATCTCAACTAATGCGAGCAAGGTAAAGGAATAGATGTTTGTAAGAATGGTTAGTAGAACAGTAGAGAAAGTCATGTGAGTGCAACACATCAGATCTCTTGTGATATCCTCGGACCTCGAGAATGTAAGGTCTGGCTTCCAGCACACTAGCAAAAGAATTGCAGAAAATTAGCAGTAAAATAATTTCTGTAGACGTTTATTTCGATTAACATGAAGTAGAGGAATGAGTGTTTGTATGAATACTTTGTATAATTGTAAAGGAAGTCATGTGAGTGCAATACATCAGGTTCTTCGTTTAGGTAAAGCAGTTACCAGAAACAGTATAGTGCCTATCTCATTGCTAACATAAACTAGAAGCACTAGTTGTGGACCGACAAGGATTTTAAGGTTATTTTAGTTTCTATTTGACCACCTCCGTAGCGCAGTGGTAACGCGCCTGCCTCTGACGCGGAGGACTCGGATTCGATCCCTGGTACCAGCGTGGGGATGTTTTCCCCGCTGAGAGGTCTTGCACGGACTGCACTCAGCCTCGTTAAGTCCCGGAGGGGTCAATTGAGGAGCTACTTGATGCAGAAGTAGCGACACCAGGTGGCGAAGGCCGCTTGGGGTATTAACCATGTCCCATCCTCCAGTACTCCACCCCACTCCTGACGCCTGCAGTGAACAGAGGTGGGGAACACAGCGGTCGGGCGGTAAGTCGTGGCCGGTAAGTATTGTTGCGCTAGGGATTTAGTTTTTAATTTTTATTAAGAACCAGAAAAGCAGATTTATTAATGGTTTTCAAAACATCACAAGACATTTGTTGCAAGGAGAGAGATAAGGGAACAGTAAACAGGGCGAGAGAAGCAGAGAAAATGAGAGAGAACAGGGAGAAGGAGAGGTAAAATGGGATAGAGTGGGAGAACAAGAGAAAGAGGGGAGAGAGAGACAGAGAACCTCCTAATTAACAGTGTTGGTTCTTCACATATTGGTCGATGCTGCACTTTGAGAGAAGTATGTTAGACTTCCAAAACTCTTTATGAAGCTTAAAATTCTATTATCCTGTGTAGAAGTGCTCACTGAACCCCCCCCCCCCCCCCCCGCACCTCCGAACCATGTTATCTCTAATGTAAGTGATTTAAGGTGGTAACTTAACAGCATGTTGTCTAACACCCTCATTGTGGTTACGACCCGCACTTAGATAACACATGTTATAGGGGTTAGCAATTAGCTTCCTGAGTTTCAACTGTTTGACTCGTACAGTACGGGGTCCACTGTTTCGAAACATGAGCCAGCTAACTGGGCGATACAGGGCAGGTTGCTGCAACCCCTGTGTGCAAGGGGTTAACTGTCCCAGTTTGGGCCGTTCAGAACATAAAGCATACACTTACACAGGCGATGTTCACTCTGAATTTTCCAAAACCCAAAGTGCCTACTCTACTAAACTCTTTCAACATTTAACCATATCTTATGTTGGTATAAAGAAATGCATCTACAAAGTTTGGTACATAAGTAATAAGTCACTCTTAGATTTTCCATTTTGAAACACAAATTTACGCTATATCGTATTAGAAGAAATACTCCTCAAGATGCAATTTTCGTCATTTTTAAACGTTTCAAATTTAGTATCCCTATTGAGCTGGGAAATATACTTTCAAATTTATCCCATTTTAAAGTATAATTGTTGTACAATTGCGAGTTTCGACTTTTGCGAAAAGTATATGTTTAACAAACTTGGGTGAACTTGTTTCATTTGCTTCATATTAATAACTATACACCATATATTGGGAAAAATATTTCCAAAGTTTCACTCTGATAGCTAAAACATTGTGTCGTAAAGATATTTTAAATCCTGAAAAATGTCTAAGATACTATAACCGGAAAAGCGCACAACAAAACTTACTCAATTGGACTATCTTATATATTGTTCATAAAATAGTGTAAATGTGTATTTAAAGTGCATAGCTTAGGACGTGATTAACATATATGCATCACATTTTATAAAAATCTGATGTGTTGCACTCACATGACTATCTCTACTCTTGTACTAACTATTCTTACAAACTTCTATTCCTTTATCTTCTTCGTGTTAGTTGAGATAAACATTTGCAGAAATTATCTCATTGTTCATTTTCTTTTAGGTATAAGGGGAATATGGGAATACAGTAGGCTTTGAGTGATAGTCAAATGTTTTAAAGCTTTGAGATTCCGTTTTCTTTGCACGGTTAAGATATAAAAAAATGAATCACGATCTTCCATTTGAGAAAAGCTTTCCAAACCTCACACAGATAACAAGGAATATCTCCGGAATGGTTCACTCTAAAAAAAATTATTTGGACATAAATTGTGTGTAGCAAGATCTACATTTTTTGCTCAGTAAGATTTGGTCTATCTCTTACGGTTTACCAGTTATGCAAAAGTCATCAACAGGACTATATGGGCTATAGTCAGAGGATTCAAAATATACATTTCGCTTGCCATAAAAATATCTCAAACATATGGGCCCTAATGACCAAGTTGTCGACGGGCCCTTAAACCCGACACACTCACTCACTCACTCTCAAACATATGGTATTTTAATCAAAATCGTTTGAGCCATTTTCGAGAAAATCAAAATTTTCCATGTGAAGGGTAGTTTAGGGTGGAGGAATTTTCTTTAAAATCTTCGTGTCGTATCCTTGAAAGACATTAACTTAAATACTAACTTTGGTTTTTAACCGACTTTTCGTTTTCGAGTAATGCTGCCCACAGACAGACAGACACACACACCCACCCACGCACATACATATACTCACACACCCCCACGCCCCCACCCACCAAAACCCACACACACAGACTTTTTTCTAAAAATGCTTTTTTTTTATTCAGGGGGCCTCAAAACATATTTCCGGTGAAATCTCGAAATCGAATTTTTGGGTGGAATACAATACTTTCACTGCTTACGATATGTACTAGAGAAAGTAAAAAAGATTCATGAAGTTTTGGAAAAAAATTAAGAGAACATTTTTAAAAAAGCTTCAAATACGATATTGGACCTCTGCTCAGGGTTATTTAAATCGGCACGTAAATCCCTTTTCGCTCCTATATAAAAATATGTACACGAAAGGCTTCCTGGAGAATTGGACTCCCTAATAGGTTAAAAGGCATAAAGTTTAATTTTTGACCATTTTTGCCCAACTTTACCGATAGGTCCCCTTAGTATTCCATTGCGGGAAATGTATCGAATTGCAAAGCTGCAGCTGAAGACCGTTGATATAACGGCAACCGGCAGACCGATCTCAAGCTTTCCAGAAACGATATTCCTTTGCGTCTGGGATTGTATATGCCGGAGATACCATCAGTGTCCACCGCCTGTTGTGCCACAAGCTCTAAAAACGGGCCTCATACTTATCTACAGTCTAATTTACAGGTCGAATACGTTTATTATAAACCCTAACCCCCTCCCAATTCTATTTTTTTAATGATGTAAACTAATTTTTTGTAATCATCAAGCATTTATTTGACTTACCGTTTTTATTCAGTTATCCCTCTTTACATTTGCATTTTAATAATACCCAATGTAATATAATAACAATAATAATAAAGAATACTAATATACAATATAATATATAATCTTAACATAACCAGAGTTTTTGTGTATGTGAATTGACTGGACTAGTACAGAATTGGAAAGTCTGGGAGATATTTAACTGGCGTAAACTAGCAGTGACTTGTTGATGGTGTGTTGTTACCTACTGCATAAAGTTGAGAGAGTTAAATTATATTATCAACTGTTACAAGCATTTTATTTTTATCATTGTTGTTGCTTTCTCTAGTTGTGTGAAGTGTTACACCTATGGCACCTTCTTGACCAAGGTTTGACCGAGTTCATTGCGAAGTTTCGATGCATCGACAAAGGTCAAAATTAAACGAGGTATCTGATTGTGGTCAAATCTGAACACAGGTGCTGGACTGATCAGTTTCTTTGATTGCGGTCAAGTTGCACAAATGGATGCCCGTTTCCATTTTCTTGAAGGTATCGAGGACGAGATAATGTGCTTGTGTTACATAAATCGGGACCAACCTAACAATCGGATCCTTGTAGAAGGAAAGGTCCTCTTGTAAAGTATGGTGATAGGACCTTTGAAGAACGGTCCAAAGGATACAGTGAAGTAGCTAGTAAATGAAATTACTGAGAGATTAGTTTCCTAGGAACAGCAACCTTCCTTTTTCACCCATGAATAGAGTTCTTACTTCGATATCATATCCTTGTACTGCTGTGATCGGAGATATTCCTAGCGTCCATCGAACAGCCGAGTTGCTATTATTATCATCATCAATGATACATCAGATACTTTGTCCACGATTTTGTTACCTGTAATGTATTAATTGGATGGATTTACGAGTGTCACGGGAACTATAGGCAGGCATTTATAATTGCGTCACTATCTGTTTAACCTTCAGTCATCCTTTTAATGATGGTAATTGAAGTCATAATAAAAAGCCCTTATCATTAAGTTTGATAACCCACAATTCAAGTCTCATCATTATTATGAGTTAAGGAATTCTGTAATATTATGGAAAAGCTACATATAAGGCAGTTTACAGATAACGTTTTTAATTTTCCAAAAGTTTAGACATCATGGCTCAAGCTGTTTTAACAAATAGGGATTTACTTATTTGGTTATTACTACTCGCCTGGTGCCATGTTTAAATGCAGGGCTAAATATATCCATACCTCCTGCTTGTTCAGATTCGGTCCTTCATGTTATATCTTATTGGAATACGAGATAGTTCCTAAGGAACGTATATCTTATGACCAGAAAAATTTGGAGAGAAGGTGGGTACATTTTGTTTTCCATTTTCATTTGACGCCAAAACAATTTCAAATCGCACATTTCAAAATAAATAAAAGTATGAAGTGATATAGACAAAGAGATTGTAATTGCACTACAACCTGTTTGGGTGCTTTCCTTTGAATAATGCCTGTAAAATCATGAACTTCTAACAACCTTCGTTGAACACTATTAACAAGGCTGTAATTTAACTGCGGTCAAAGCTTGAACACGCTTCAGTGACCCTCGAACAACAAGTATTTGTTCAAAAATGGTGCACATGGTTCTACATTCGACATTTATCAACGAAAGCTTAACCTTGCTAGTGTTACTCATAGGCGTCGCGAAACGGGTGCAAGGGGGGACCGCGGCCCCCCCTTGGAAGTTGGTGAACTTAATGTTCAGCCAGTTACTGACTATTAAAGTATTATTTTAATTTTGATGTAAAGAACAATTTTTATTTAGCACAAATTAATACGGTTATGTGCAACAAATATTATACATTTTGACAGTAAAATAATTATTTAATATTATATGATTGCAAATTTCCAACATGTGCCCCCCCCCCCCCCGGAAAAAAGTCTGCCGACACTCATGGTGTTACTGAAGTGCATAACATAAAACGTGAACAAAATATGCACAAAAGTGAACCATATAGAGGATATGTACTAATATGGAATGACCAAGAAATAAGGAAGCAGTTTGGTGATACATAACCACGCCTACTCTCTCCTAGCGACATTCCATCTTCAGCTTCCTTCAAAAGCTGTTATTACTCGTAGTTTCCTAGAACTCGGATACTCCCAGTACAGCCATTGTGTGCATGTGTGCTGTTGCTTGCAGTGGCGGCTTACTACTTCCTCTAAAACCATGCATCTTCCCCTATATAAAAATGTGCATAACATTATTTAATTCCTAGCCGAGATGTACTCGCAAATGTTACATTTTCAGCATGGCTGTAATGAGGCGAAGGGCGGCTTGTTCATCACTGAGGGAAAGTCGATAGAAAGGACCCCGGGTCGATAGAAAGGACCCCGGGCGATAGAATAGAACACAGCTCTCAATGTGTGAAGTACATTGTCTACCTTTGAACCAGAGGGATCTATTTCAAAATTTCGGCCGAGGAGAGTTGCATAGATAAGGCCTATTTCTGGATTACCTGCTTAGGACGTGTCGACTATGAGCTGTGTCCTCAGCGGGGCTCGGACTGGTTTTGGTATCACTCCGCACATTGCATGTGCCTCCTTGCAGACCTATTTATTAAAATAGGGCGCTAAAACACTATACACGAAAAGATTAAACACTCAAATGGGTGCCTCTCCCTAATGAAATATAACCATAGCACCGTCGTGTTGTATTAGTGCAGCAACTAACACTTACACTAGAGCAGAAGAGCTTTTAGCAGGTATTTGTGGACTCTTATAAAGCCTACCTCGCCTCATGCAGGGATAAACAACAGGGATTCCTCATCCCTGCTATTTATGTTTAACGTTGTCCCTCCTACTGTATACAACCTTAAAAGCCATACTCTCTGTGAACTTGATAAGAATTTATGCAACGGCATTATAAGTCTCTGAGAACAAAAGGTGGCATTTTAACAATTCACTGCCCTATTAATTGATATTAATATGGCGAAATAAAAAAAGGAAACGTTTCATTAAGTTTTCCTTTAAATAAATATTCCTATTTCTTGTTAATTTTAGTTTAATTCATTTTTAAAAACTATTATATATATTTATTTATTTATTTATTTATTTATTTATTGTGTTGGAGCTACCTTTTCTGGCATGTTCAAGTTTCGTTTGGAATAGCCAAGAGCTTTCGAGTTTAAAATATAAACTGGTTTAACATACAAAAGAACAGGCAGGCCTATCTTGCCACATTATTATGAATATAAACACATGATTATATTTTATGTTTATAATCGTAATGCCATTGTGTCCATGAGGAGAACACAACAAACGTTTCTATTCAACCATGGATTACCATTCTAGATAAGGTGACGTATATTCAGATTAGAACAGGGCAATAGTAATATCAGCATTAATAGTAACAGCGTTAGTATAGCAGGGTAGTAGTGGTGGTAGCAGTAAGTACAAATAGTTTTACTGATTATACATATCTATGCAAAAAACTAAAAACAATTTTAGATAAATGCTGTTGTCATTGATTATCTTAAAAATTCATTTTAAAGCTATGTGTTCCATAATTAAATGCGGTGATCATTTCTTCACCTAATTCTTAACCCACGAGCTATTGCTGCTGTTCAAGTCTAGTTCTATTATAAAACACAGCAAACATACACACTTGTATTGTGTTAAGTAAAGTGATGAGTCACCTTGTTGTGCTGGGTAGTAATGCCAACAAGCAGCAGCAACAATACTGCGAGGACTCCAACAGAGTTCTTCATGGTTATGAAGTGGTTTCCGTGACTACGTGTACTGCACTGAGGTGGTATCAAAGCACGCTGTGTCTAGTCATGAGAAATAGGACAGCAGTCATTTCCCTTCCTCTTCGTAGTAACGGCTTCGGTTTTTATAAAGCACGGTTTTACCCGATATGTTAATGATGATATCGACACCATTGTCTGTTGACATGGATTCAGCGTACCGTTGTAAACATGGGGGTGTTGTGTTCCCTTCTCGTCCTACCTTGCTAGCTATCTTATCAAAATGACAAATTATCTGTGACAGACACTGTCAGACACACAAAACTACAGTCCCTTGTTTCCCAATTGAGCGCATCTGGGTAAAACAGTTGCATTCCCTTACAGCGTCACCTTCTATCCGTCCAACTGTCTCTGCTGTACATCTGCCAAGGGCATACGTGTTACTGGTTCCTTTGAAATTCGCTCGTTTCTTGGAGCCCAGCTCGTTTGGCAAGCAGCAACGAATGTACCCATCTACGGTTGAGCTTCTGCTCCATTTGCACTCTGAGAAATAGGCATTTGCTCGTGCCACAGTTCATATAGCGTTGCTTTCACGCGCAGTGCTTCAATGAATGGCAATGGGATATACCATGTCACTGCGTTCTCCTAAGTATAGCATATACTAAATATACAATATCATATGCTTATATACATTTTCATTCAGAATTGGATTTCTGTGAAAGAAAACAACCAGGTCACTCATGTGTGGGAACATAAGGGTAAATAAACATAACAAATGATATATAATACAACAAATTAAATAATAATTACTCTTTAAACTTAAGAAAACGTACAACTACCGTCAAATTAAATAATTCTATCAAAAATTCTTCCTTTATATTAACGCTATGTACATTTAAGTGTACTGCTGAAACGAATGCTTGTTATACCTACTTATAATTGCGTTTTCTTTTAATGGGAAACAATTACCAAACCTAAGAATAAACTCGGCAATGCTAAAATTCTCTAATGGAAAACTAAAGGATACTTCAGAGCAACTTTAAGTCTTATAATATGAAATCCCAAATAATATAACAATAAAACCAAAGAGAGCATACATAAATGTAAATCTAAGAACACTTCAACGCTCACCATCATCGTCATCGCCACCGCCACCACCACCGCCACCGCCACCGTCATCGCCACCGCCGCCACCACCACCGCCACCACCACCGCCACCACCACCGCCACCACCGCCGCCACCACCACCACCACCGCCACCGCCGCCACCACCACCGCCACCACCGCCACCACCACCGCCACCACCACCGCCACCACCGCCGCCACCACCACCGCCACCACCACCGCCACCGCCACCACCACCACCACCGCCACCACCACCGCCACCGCCGCCACCACCACCGCCACCACCACCGCCACCACCGCCGCCACCACCACCGCCACCACCACCGCCACCGCCACCACCACCACCACCGCCACCACCACCGCCACCACCACCGCCACCACCGCCGCCACCACCACCGCCACCGCCACCACCACCGCCACCACCACCGCCACCACCACCGCCACCGCCACCGCCACCGCCACCGCCACCGCCACCGCCACCATCGTTTCGATACATCGCTTCTTCCAGTTTTATCTATTTGATGCATTCCATTTAACTTTAAAAAAGCATTTTCCCTTAATCACTGAACCCCGTAATGGAATATCACGTGAACTTAAAACTACGTCAAGAACTGATGACCGTGGTAAGTTGAGTTCTTTGGGTTAGGTTAGTTCCTCCCACGAGGAACGTCCATCACCATTATCGAACTTTAAACCAACATTTTCTTTCCCATTTACAGCCTTAGGACTGACACTAAACTAGATTGCATTGCGCTGTGGTAAAAAATGTTTGTATTTCAACAAAGTTGAAAGTTAATAGCCATTAAACGCAATTAAGGATGTGGATATTGTCTTTCGGTTAAAATGTATTCATACTGGAAGGTGTTTCCTTAGCCCGATGTTAGCCCTGCTGCTTACCAAGCGTGAGACCCGGGTTCGATTCCCGGTAGCAGCGTAGGGATATTCTCCTGCTGGGAGACCTGGTCCGGGGCCCACCCAGCCTCGTTAGGTCCCTGAAGTGCCAATTGAGGAGCTACTTAATTAAGAAGTGGCGGCCCCTGGTCGCGAAGACCACATAACCGGTCGGGAGGGCCCGGGGCGCTGACCATGTCCCACCCTCCAGTTCTGCACCCCACTCATACCTGTATTGGGGCGAGGTGGGGAGCGCAGCGGACTGACGATAGGCCTTGGCACGGTAAGGGCTGATGCATTAGGTTTAAGTTAGTTTCAGGGAGGTGTTTACATGTAACAGCCTTTAAAAACTGTTGTGTGTTTACATTGGATATCTAAGCATCTCGACGAAACTGTGAAACTATTGATTCACAACCATTCCCGGTTCTTGTAGTCGGGGGTGGGGGGGGGGGGGTGGAGGATTCAACCCATGTTTTTGGTGCAAATTTGGTATCATCATGCAATCTATAAGGGGAATTGCTTCCCTCATTCTCTGACAAAATCTGTATGCAGTGATGTGGCCGGGTATCGTACAGTATTTTACTCTATATGTGCCCAATTGAAGTCTATTTTATCAAATATGGTTTGCATGGATGAAAGAGGGTTGCATATTGAATGTGTCATTTAGGTTTAACGGATTTTATATTCAGAACTGAGTTTTGAAGCTTTAGTTTCGGCATAGTTAACTAAGATCTGAGGTGTTTTTAAAATTAGCCTTTTATAAAGAATCGAAGCCGAAATTAGCTTTTTATATTTAGCTGTGGTAACAACTAAGTGTGGTTAAATTTCTTATATGTTGCTAGTTCTGACTCAAAAAGTTTCCAGTTCATTACTGCAATATTAGTGTTCTTCCAGAGGTGCTTCTAATGTCCATATGATATTAGAGCCAAACTCTTTCTCCAAAGCTCAAAGTTATTCTCCTACTGGAGACCATTCATATTTGGTGCTGCCTGAACGAATGTCTGATGAAGTATCGAAAAAAATGAATAAATAAATACATTAATTATTAAAGCATTATTACAGAAAGTAGTATAAATGAATAACTACTCTAAAAAAGGTTTATAATACACAAATACATTATCAAGTACACGTCTTATTTACACGTAGGCAAAGTACCTTAATTTTATTACATGTAACTTTATACAAATGTAGTGCATTTATCTTGATGATCTCTCGGAAGTTCAGAAGATGTGAAATAATTTCAGTTGGAAGAGAACAATATTACTGAACAAGTGGCACATTTCAAGTATCTTGGATGTGATTTGAGTTAAGAAGTAGATCAAGATGTAAATCAGAAAATTAGTCAGTTTCAAGCAATAAAATGCGCAATTAAAAGAACATTGAAGGGTAAAACAAGACGAGACACATAATTAAAATTCTGCTCTGTCATGGCACTTCCTGTGTTGCTATACACTAAGCGAGACATGGGCATTAAGAGGTAAAGATTTAAGTAAAATACAAGCAGTAGAAATGCGTCTCCTATGATTTGTCAAAGGATGTACAGGAGAAGACCAACTTAGAAATGAAGATATTAGAAAGGAACTAAACATCGATTCTGTTTTGACAAACAATGGCATATAGATAAAATTGGCTCCAAGACTTAGAAAGAATGACTCCAGAGAGAATCCACAAACAAATAATGGGATATAAACCAAGAGGACGAAGGCCAATAGGACGACCTAGGAAATGCTGGATCAACGTGAGACTGATAGAAGAAGAAGAAGAAGAAGAAGAAGAAGAAGAAGAAGAAGAAGACGAAGAAGAAGATGATGATGATGAAAAAGAAGATGAAGAAGATGATGAAAAAGAAGAAGAAGATGAAGAAGAAGATGATGATGAAAAAGAAGAAGAAGAAGATGATGAAAAAGAAGAAGAGGAAGAAGAAGAGGAAGAAGGAGAAGGAGAGGAAGAAGAAGATGATGAAAAAGAAGAAGAAGATGATGATGATGAAAAAGAAGAAGAAGATGATGAAGAAGCAGAAGCAGAGGAAGAAGCAGAGGAAGAAGCAGAGGAAGAAGCAGAGGAAGAAGCAGAGGAAGAAGAAGAGGAAGAAGAAGAGGAAGAAGAAGAGGAAGAAGAAGAAGAAGCAGAGGAAGAAGCAGAGGAAGAAGCAGAGGAAGGAGAAGAGGAAGAAGAAGAGGAAGAAGAAGAAGAAGAAGAAGAAGAAGAAGAAGAAGAAGAAGAAGAAGAAGAACAAGAAGAAGAAGGAGGAGGAGGAGGAGGAGGAGGAGGAGGAGGAGGAGGAAAGAGCCTCTCGATGTTAATTTCTCATTTCACGAGACATAGCCCAGGAAAGGAGGCCTGAAGGTGTCATAGCGAGAGACGTCGAGGGCCAGGGCATGTTGGGAAATGCAATCTGTTTAGTCGTGCTACGGGAGGCAAGGACGCTGAAACTTGTATTGAGGTGATCAGTTCTTACCAGACATGGAAGGATGAACTTTTCAACTGGTCTCACCATGCAACAGTGTAATGAGGTCACTGGAGGCCTACAATTGTGTTCAAAGAAAGATACCCCAAAGGTCGACAGAAGCTTTAAACGAATCAGATGATCACTTTCTGGCTATTCTCGTTCTTCAAAACAGACCATTAGCTCTGCATTAAGGTGAATGCTTGCTTGGTTTCACATTTCCAGAGAAAGCGAAATTATCTTATTGTTCATTGAAGAGATTTGGGAAGAACTATTTGGTGTTTTTCTTTCTTACTTTTCTTCTTTTTATTGTGATCTATTCTTACAATCAACGAAACCACCGGCAGTGGATGGAAATAAAACGTAAAATAGAATGATAATTGGGAAGAATACGTTCCTGGCCTAAGAATAGGATACCTCTGTTCACGGATTAGTTGTGGAGACTGGCGAGGACATGAAAGAAACCTCAGTAAAGTGGAACGGTCCTGGCGGGATTTGAACAGTAGACTTGTTGACGTGTCATCATTCAACGCCCTCGGCCACCCGTGTCGTTGTAAAGTGTTTTGCTTATCTTTTTGGTCTTGCTGTTATCTTTTGTTATAAGGACTGTGGTAATACTCCTTATAACTGGTATGAGAAGACCATAAATTATAGTTGATGATTAACGAGGTCATAAGAAAGCTCAGGATCCAGAAATGAAAGATTAACTCGAAATAATACCTTATTCAGGTAACCTAAGCCCCATTTTCCATATTCTTCTACGAGTTTACTTCTCATATATTCCATATCGTCATAATCTTCTGCCACTTCCAGTCGGTTGTCTGTGAGTAATAATGAATACATGGTTTCATCTGTTAATAATTAACCCATTTGGGAGCATTTATTTTTCCAGGTCTGCAAGGCACTTTGAAGGTATGTTTTAAATAAGGTAGGTGATAGGGGGTAGCTTTGTCTTGAGCCTTTAGCTACATAAAATCCTTGTGAAATCTTGTTCGGCATTTTGATTTTGGTAGAGGAATTTTCATGTAAATTTTGTACTGCTTGTATTCAGTGTTATTTATTTTATAATGTTCCAGCGGTTCCCATAGTTTAGAACAGGGAACATCGTCATATACTTTTTCCAAGTCGACCAATAATAGATGTAGAGGTTTTGCAAAAGCAATGCTTTTTTCAGTGTTATCTTAAACTAAAAATGTGATCGATTTTTGACCCTTCAGCTCCAAATCTTGCCAGTTCTTCCGTTCCTGTTACTTTATATTCCTGTTCTAACATATTCTTCAATATTATCTCATCAAGGTGACTGAAAATACTGAATATTCAACAATATTCGAACCATTAATTGCAGATTCTTTGAAATAACTTATGCCTCTAAAAGTTGTTTAAAATAAATTGTGTGTTTTAAAGATATCTACATTGCTTCCGTCTATCACTGCTACCGCGTGTCTCGTGAACATAAACAAATACGATACCGTCCCTAAAACATTACTTCGCCCTCCCAGTGACCGACTTGTTTATATCCAGAAACCAGTTCAATTCCCTGACCAACCTCAACGCAACGTTGTCGAGTTACTTCACGTCTCAAAAAGCTGCTCGGAGTATTCCTTCAATTCTTTTAAGTGGTTAACTATTTCGAAAGCCTGTGTGATGTCCCATAGTTACTACTGAAGCTATCTCAGGAATAACTTACTCTATGCATCTTACAAGCAACAAACTGTTATCTTTGAGCATTGTTGTGGAATTCCAATTCAATTTGGAACAACACCATTTATTTTCTCGAAAAGGCTGATCAAAGAGCAAAATGCCATTAGACCTTATTGTTTATAGTGCTTCTATGAAGCACATATTAGAAGAAATATTGTACTTTCTCTTCCACCCGGTATACAACTCGTATTTAATTTTGATTGTACACTACTTATAATTATTACAAGTAACTAGTTTATACGTGTCACTAGAGAACGTTTCAAGGTGCCTTCTGGCTGAAATCTTTAACTTCTAAGCATTCAAAACTGTAAATATGAAATTCTCATCACATAATAGTATGCTTAACAGAGATTACTATCTACATAAAATCAGAATAAATTATCCTCATTTCTTTAATTTTAATAATCAGACGATATAAAAAGTTACTTGCAACATAGCTCCAATCTGAGTTTCCTGACAAAGTGTTGAAGCTCTGTATTTACGAACCGAAGAGTTATGTTTAATACTGTAACACTGTAGTTACATTATGTACTATTTTTACACTAAAATGACATGAATGTGTAACTCAACATGAAGAATTTTGGTCATGCTGTTGGTGACATATTACATGTGCATTGGTTTCTTTGGCAACCGTAGGTTCGTAAATTGCCGTCCAGGAAAGCTACACAAAGCACAGCGGGGGCTCTCAGGAGAAATCTAGTGATGGATGCAGGTAGGTTGCGCAGGCATGATACAACAAGATAAATGATCATAACCAAAGTTTCAAATAACAAATGGACCTGGCTTTTCACTTTATTAATGTGTACTAGCAGAAATGTGGAGTTTTATGAACACAATGAAACTTCGACAATCCTAGTAGCGAAAACGTGTCTAATTATAATTCAGAAGCCTTTTCGATTAATAAAGCAACATAGTCAGCATGTGGTGTGATAGAAGGCACTTCAGGTAGAGGAATATACCGGGTGGAAGGGAATTCCTTCTAATATGTGCTTCATAGAAAAATTACAAACAAAAAAGTCAAAGATAATTGCTTGTTACTTGTAAGATGCGTAGAGTAACGTATTTCTGGCATAGTTTTGGTAGTAATTATGGGTACATATGACTCAGTTTTGACGATATTTTGTAAAAAATTGAATTTTTTAATTTTAGCGTTAAAAAATATTACAATCTTTCCTCTATCATATGCATCCATTATTTTTTCAGTTCCGCCATTTTTAAAGCTAACAGAAGCCATCCTTTAACTTCATGTGCGTGGTATTTAAACGTCCATATATGCCCATTTTTACGATATAACTTACTGTGCCATTTCACTCCTATTTTGAACTTGCTGATGATTGGCTACTGCCATTTGTAATGTAATTGAAAATATCATCTGAAGAAAGAAACAAGAGGTCTGAGGGGGAGACATATGATCCAGGGCAATTCTGAGGTCAGGCTATTTTCTTTTGCCTTTTTCTCAGTTTGCAATTTTTCAGCATTTTGCTCTATACAAAATGCTCCTTGCGGAGCATTTCTTATCAGAATGGCTTGAAACTTGCACAATATGTAGTAATATGTACTATAAATAAAAATTGTATTGAGTTTTGATATCAGATGGATTTTAGTGTGTTTTTTATGCTTCAGAACAGGCTCTTACTCCATATTTTTTAAAAATTATGAAATATAAATATTTACATTTTTCTGTAAGCCAAACAAATAACCAGATATAAAAACCCAATACAATTCTAACTTATCCTTGTTTAAAGTGCATCTATACAAAATTTTATAATGATTGGGTGAAAACTTTGTCGCAAGGGACTTTTTAAGTGCGACTATTAATTTATTTAAATAATTTGCAATATTTCTTGAACCAAGCAACATACAGAGTTGAAACTTTGCACAGCATAATATGGTTACAATATAAATATGCACACAAAATTTCATCAAAATTGATTAAAAGATATAGAAGTTGCAAAATTCAGTCATATGTACCCTTAAGGGAAATCACACAAGGTTTCGAATAGAATTAAAGGATTATTCCGAGCAGCTTTTTCAAGCGCAAAGTAACTTGGCAACCTTGAGGTTGGCTAGGGATCTGAACCGGCTTCTGGATGTAAACACGCCGGTCACTTGCGAACTTGACGCAGAGGGTGTAATATTTTGGGAGATAACGAGTGCAACTGGCATTCTGATTGGCCTGCAGTCGTACAGTAAAACCGGAAGGACACGGCATGGTATCTGTTTACGCTCGCGAGACGCACCGCTGCGGTGTTTGTATACTGACCTAGTGAAAGTGACACCCACACAATCTGCAGTGCTGCCAGCTTGTCTGTCTCATGTTTTTCACAACACTAAAATATCTCTGTAGGAAGTGGTCAGAGACAAAAACGCAAGATACAAAATGTGTTCCAAATACCTAGATCTATCACTGGTTTAAATTACGTATAGAGTGCAATAGAGCCATTTTAGCCTTTAAACAAGAACATAAGCTACATAAAAGAGCAAAAATGTCTTAAACTTTAGTCCGTATCCAACGAATTCTTCCAAAATAAATTTGCGATGTAATATGTGTCAACATTGCGCAACTAAAGTACTTACCAAAACAGAATATGTACAAGTTCGAAATGAACTGTCAATGAATTAAATAACTTTATTCTTAGGCTAACCGTAGCACAGTATGTTAGCCAACCATCCCATTCGAAAATGAGAACGCTATAGTGCGCATGAACTCCAACAATCTACCACTATCTGCACTGATATTTAATTATGAATAACTGCAAAAGTTCCGAAACACAACGCATGCGTACGGACAGGATTATATTGTAAGTTGGATATTTGGTAGTACAGGCATGGGCACGAGAGGAGAGGTAGTGATTGCACTTGCCTTACCCACCCCACATTCTCTTGCAGAGTGACAAACGTTGTTTGGATGCAACACTTGCAGCGGTGGGTTCGTTCCACCTACGCTCTTATTAACTATTTTGTTTATATGAAACATATTTTGCACACATTAATTATTACAGCCACCCACTGTGGTTGGGCAAACGAATCGAACTTGCGTCTCCCGCTTGGTAAGCAGCAGCGGTAAGGAGACGAACTACCTGTGGTAGTACTCAGCAAGGGAATATTAAATACGGCATTGGCATGCGTTCTTGGAAAAACATCATTAAAAATGTACTTGCCTTTTGGAAGTATAGCTGAGTTGCTCACATAAGCCTGTAAAAGCTGGAGACACCACGTTTCGCAAAACAAGCTTCATTTTCCCCTGGTATGTTAAACAGGGATTCCAGTTGTGACATTGTAAGCGTGGCGGCTTAACAACACAGCAGTAAGGGAGAACTTCCCATACATTATTAACATATGCACGTTCATCATCAGGAAAGATGAAACAATTCCTCCAATGGACACGAGGTTGGCTACGCATAAACCGACACCAGAGGTGCTTAACAGTGCAACACACGCTCGCTTCCCCTACACGTGTTGTCCCCCCCCCCCCCCCACCACTGACCAAGGCAAGGAGAGCCAGACCTGCTAATCAGAGGCGGATGGCGCGAAGTAGTAATACAATTGAATGGGAGGACGAATATTTTTGTTTTCGAGATGAACACGATAAAGTTAAGTGCCTGATTTGTAAGACTGGTAGTTGCACTTTTATACCATTTCCCTTGCTTACCTTCTGTGTTCACGATAAATGTTATTCTCCTGGAAAAATACAGCAAACTTTTGAAGCAATTGTACGACATATTTTCTTCACAATTTGAAGACCTAAAAACATTAGAAACCAACATCTAATATATTTTGCACTTTTGAAGTTTCCATGTAGTGAGGCTTCACACGAGCTACAAAATATCGAACTATTTGCATTGCAAATTCCACGACGTAAGATGTTCTGAGTATGAAGGGTGGGAATTATTTAGGTCTCTGCCTTGCTGAGAATATCGCAGATTACGTTTGTTTGCATCTAGTTTAATGATGTCTTTGGCTCCACTAATATCTGCGAACCAATATTTTCAAAAATGAACTACATTAAAAAAGAGTATCGCGGCAATCTAAGTGAAAATCACCTTGCTTATCTTTGCAGACTGTACTACATCTTTTGCACCAAATATTGAAGAACTACTGAAACGTAAATCGTACCAAAAAGTATCCTCAGAAACATCGTGGGTTAATCAGGAGTAGAATATGAATGTGTACGCCTTTGATTTCCTGTACGTAAGAATGTGGCTCCACTGGAACGCAGTAACCACGGATAAATGCGTAATTCTCTCGCAGTAGGTGGAAGGAGGCTATTTCAACCTCCCCTAACTTGCGTGCAGTTTAGCACCGCTGCCATACACTGTAGCTAACTTTGAACTTTGCACCTGGTAAGGGGTCAACAAGAGCAGGTTCCAGGTGCTCAAGGCAATACAGAGAACCTCCTCCCAGTGATGTAATATTTGTATAGTGCGCGTTGACGTTACGCTGATATCTTGGTTAGTTACGAAGGAATTGTTTCATCTATTTCAGCTTCATACCTCCCAAGTAACAGATGTGTGTCGTTCAAAACATCGCATGCAGTAACGGAGTGATTGATTTGTGACTCATATCCTAAGATTGTATATGGCGTTAATTATATTTGTCTGCTGTCTCAGATGCTTGTCTATTTTTAAGTACGAGAATACTTTTGCAGCGTTTACAACAAGGAATGAACTGAGCGAAGCAAAAGCACCAATACCACAGCATTGGGTACTAAGCAATTCGAGACGCAACAACATTAAGTTTTCTTCACAGTGAAATATATCTTAGGTCTCTCGCCGAAAAACGAATAAAGATTTAACACTCTCCATAAATATCTAAAACAAACTTTTTCCATACTCACTTCTTTTTCTTTATCTGATTCCCCTCCCCTTATGTAGGAGTTACACCCCCTAGGACTCACAAGTCTGTGACTAGGGTCAGATGCCTGTCGGGGAGCACAGGAACCTATGGACTGTACAGTGTGAAGACCTGGAAGCGGGTACTCAGTCAAGCGCCAGGTATGAGAGTGAGCAGGATGATATGAAATAAAGGCGAAATGGATGAATGGAAAGATGACGATGGAGCAATTGATGGAATGAGTGACGGTAGAAACTGGAGAAGACCCACTCAGATGCCACTTCGTCCACCACGAATACCACATGTAGGTCCCTGGAATGGAACCCGGGCCGTCTAGGTAGTAGGCGAACGGTCGTCCCCCTTAATCACTTATACAGGGGGAGGGGAAACCGGGAAACCGTGAAACCGTGTTAGTTGTATAGTGAGGGTGCAACTATTGCATATGAAGGAAGAATATGTCACCCACTCCTGATACTCAAACACTGATCATTCACGTCAGTATGGCTTAGGCGCTCACCTACTCATCTCAAACCCGGCTCAGAGCGGTAGCTTTTAAGCGTGCTTAAAAGCGACATCTACATGTCAGTACATTTATTATAATCTTCGCAAAACTTAAAGGCATATGGAGGCGGGGCGTACTGCGGACTCAAGCGAATCCTACGCTTGCTCCTCCTACCAGCGCTGCCGAATATGGTGCACGCATCTCACACACTGTTATGTACAGACCGTCTGCCGGTACACGCACTACGCTTGGCAACAGCGCTCTGCTTGAGCATTGGTCAGCGTTCACATGCCTTTAACTTTTGCGAGCGATATAGTATGTAAAAGAACTCCTGCGCGACGAAATTCCGGCACATCGACGGCGCTGGTATAATCCTAGTAACTCAGTGTCATTAACAGACAACACATTTTCTTTACTAATCATTCACAACCCATACAGAATCATATAGCAAGGCGAGGATTCTTAAACATGCACAACTTTGTTACACACTGTCGAGGGTTTTCTATTTGACCAATATCACACCTTACATGTACAGCTACACTCAGCAAGGCCTTAAGAACACATCCACTTTTATACTCGGTGTTTTACTACCTTGCCCCTTCGCTACTCCCTTGTGTATGAATCATGTATATATTTCCAAACCAATGCGAAGTTTAGGATAACAAAAGTGTAAAACTAGGCCTATCTGGACACTTGATAAGAGTCACAGACAAGGTTATGTGGCGGAAATGCAAATACATGAGCATTTTTCAACTTCATAGGGAGAAGATAAGCATTTAAACAGTTGACAGTGATGTAGCGAGCGTTTCATGCTTACACTATAACTATTGCTTATATCCAAGGTTAGTGTATTTACATTTCTCACGTACATTTGTAGGTAAACCTGTCGGAGGGCCCCGACTGCGCGCAAGGCAAATTTCTACCTGTTTTAAAGTGCCCGACTGCGCGCGGCGGTCATTCCTCCATTTTCCTTCCCAATTCTTTAGACTTAGAACTCTATGAACGGTGGCCTATTTGCCATTCATGTCAACTCTTTCACTGGCAACTTCTTTGCGAATCAACTTTAACGGTTTTTCAGACAATTCAGTAACAGCTTTGCGCTTTACGCTATTAGAGGTTACCTGCCTATCCAAACTATGAACAGTTTCGTGACTGACTTACCCCATTACTGAATAAAATGTGACTATCAGTGTAATTTAAATAAATATGACACTACATGTTTAACAGTGCACCTCCACGATACTCTACGCTGTTTCTCTTCTTTGCAAAATTGATTTCCATCTATAACAACCAAACGTTGTCCCGTTTGACTTTTCGTAACTTGCAGGCCCGCCTCGATAGCGTGATGGTTAGCGTGTCTGCCTCACGTTCAAGAGGTCGCGAGTTCGAATCTCGCTTAGGGTAAGTTATCCGGGTAAGGTTTTTTCCGAGGTTTCCCCTTATCCTGAGAAGACGAATGTCGGGTAACTTAAAGCTCCATGGACCTCGGGCTCATTTGAGCATCGTTTCACCCGTTTCATTCACTCACCGTCCGATATGACATGCATATCCAAAGCATGAGCTGTCTTTGTTGATTTAGAAAAGAATGTTTCCAAACCCGCTAGCGTTTAACTCGTCAGATAAAACTGACTGCGGCAGCACGAGAACTCACGAGCATAGCAGTGAACAAATGTGGCAGATTTCCTAGCTTCGACTGCAGTCCACTGTGATCACCGAGCCACATGGCTCTGCGGTAGCGTGTGAGACCTCGATTCCTGGCCCATGGGTTTTTCGGCGGTTTTCCCCGCTATCAGGCGAATTATGGGAAGGATAACTACATCTCCCGAATTTCCCGTCCCTCAATGTCATTTCACCTTCATTCCAACCCGGTCTTTCAGGATCGGTAGTGTTGGCGATGGGGGACTTTAGTGCTGCTGTGTGGGAATGTCACGAACTAACTCCTATTCTAGACTTAGAAGTGCTTGTAGTAGCATGCTGGGGGGACCGAAGTCAAAACCCATGAAGCTGGCGGCTGCTTGGCGAACCCTTGTATCGAGATGAAGGATTTTCAGCACGTTAGGGACCCTCGCGCTGGCTCGGGTTCCTCCCAAGAGTTTGACATATGTACGATTACCCTGAATGCATGCAACCCTCTCCTCTTGCAGCCCAGTCCCGTCCGCTCTGACCCCCTGCCATGACCAGTCTCATGTGTTTGGGCAATTACTTTATTTGAACAAGAAAAGTAGTTAATAATAGCGAAAGAATCTGCTTTTCCGGCAGAACTTATGTAGCGCGAAACGTTAGAGTTGTTCTTCACTGCTAGTGCCGGAGTTTCATCTAATATCAATGAAACAAAGAAGGCATCAGACATGTTCCTGTTAATTTCAAGCGTCATAGCGCCACTCACACTTAAAATTAAGTAATTCTGAATATCAGGTGAGGTTGCACGAAAAGCAGTCGATTTTTCGAACTCAGCTTTCAGAGAGGTGTCATATACGCTAATTCTTTTAAATATCCAATATAGTTGCCTATGTTTGAAAATCCTTCATTCTCAGTGGGAAGGATTTGTAGCGAAATTTCATTAAATATCTGTGAGCACTGCATCAACAACGTAAAAAAAAAATTGTACATACAGCCAGTACAAATCGAGAAAGTAAAGTTCTGTTCTTTTTCACTTTTTTCTTATGCAGTTCAATAGAAAACTTATACTGGCTATTCAATGAAAATCGTATTCATCAAGTTTTCCCGAACATTTTTAGTAATGTTTCACATATTGTGTGATTACAAGAACATGGTGTCTGTTTGCTGCCTTATAACTATCATTCAAATGTTTATAACCGCTAGGATTCCAAACGCACCGTTCATTGGACGAAAAAGCCAAGACCAACCAAAGGGTTTGTTTAAAGGTTTACAACCACTGAGCCAGGGTTTACTTTCATAACTTTGATCTTCAAGTACATTTTTTAACGTTCCTTGTAATATTGCGTACGACCTTTGGAGTAACTGGTCTAATTACATATTCCTTTGCAGGGAAATTTAGTGTCTGGAAGCTTCTCATCTTGAGTTTGTCGATCACACAACAGTTTATTCCAATTTTCGTTGCTACGCCAAAAAACCATTTTTTTCCCTACTGTAGCCCTTATACGACCGCCTCCGTAGCGCAGTGGTAGCGCACCTGCCTCTGACGCGGAGGACCCGGCTTCTATCATCTATATCGGCGTGGGGATGTTTCCCCCACTGGAAGGTCTGGCACGGAGTGCACTCAGCCTCGTTAGATCCCGGAAGGGCCAACTGAAGAGCTACTTGATAAAGAAGTAGCGACACTAGGCTGCGAAGGCAGCATAACCGGCTGGGAGGGCTCTGGCTATGACCACGTCCCATCCTGTAGTACTGCATTCCACTCCATGACGCCTGTAGTGGGAAGAGGTGACGGACGCAGCATCATGAACACGAGTCACATTTCCTGTTTGTCTAGTAGTCTCTCTCCTCAAATTCATAGCTTACCCACTCCTTTCCGCTGAATTTGGTTGTTTTTGAGCCCCTTTTGGTCCATATATTGTTCAAATACTGCCAAAAATTTAAATAGAAAATGGGCGTACATGGCGTTTAAAGCCTGCGTTAGACCTTTAAAAATGGCGGAATCTAAAACATTTCACTGCCAACCGATGACTGAAAGTTTGGGGAACACTTATGCATAAACCTAAAAATTTTTGATTTCATACTTTTTCGGTAACTTTTCAGTTTTTGATGGCCACAAAAATGTATTGTTAGATGCCAGGGAACGAAGCAATTAGTTATATATTAAACAGAACACAATACACTTCTGCTCAATGTCCAGACATTCATAAAAAGGATGCGGAACTTAGGACATTTGTTTAACGAATCCCTAATATGGCATACTTAAGTATGACACTATACAATTTCATTTCTAGATAACTGAGAGGTTCTATATTTATTACCACAGTGATGTTTAAAAATTAAGGAAATTAGGATACAAAGGACTCAGTAACGTAGATTTTTGCAGCTAGGAATGAGTTTGAAACATTAAACAAATATAGTTTATTAATGCAAATCTTTCGCATTATAGGAATGGATTTCTTGCACAACTCATCAATCTGCCTTCTAGGAAGGTGAAATAAATTAAATGTATTCGGAAGATAGTTTGAAACTAGTGAATCTTGATTTCCATTATAATCTTGTCTATATAAAGCAACTTAAAGAATAAACCAGCGGTAAAGTTTCGAGGGAAATTAAACGCTTTGGCTAATTATTTCCTCTAATCTGAGTATTTTAGGATGCACCCAACAGAATTCAAAGCAACTAAGGTTTCGATTGATATCTTCTTTGGCTTGTGCAGTCTGCAGTCTGTTGAGCACCGTCTTCGTCTGGAACATCCCTGAAGCAAAAGCTTCTTGAGATCGATGTTTTTATCACAGTAAGTAGAATGAATCACAGCTCAGTCCGAGCAGTAGCACCCGTCTTTGGAATTTTGTTTGATCCAGTCCAAATATCGAGTAACTCTGGTATAAACTCCTGGATAACCAGCACGTGCACAACCGTTGCCCCAGGACACAATACCTAGAAAAGAACATATGCTATTGTACACTCAACTGTAACACAGTACAAGGTGACATACAGGCCAGAAAAGGTCAGCTGTATGTTCATGTTTAGAGTTTGAAATCTATCTATCAATGCAACATTTTTCTTAGCAGAATATTAGGATGAAAATGCTATAGAAGAACTTTTCCCCGTTGGTGTGCGATTCACGCTGATCAGGCAGTCAACATGCAACTGAGGATGTGCTCAAGATAACCAATCAAGTCCCAAGAAAAGCAGAAGGTGATACAAAAAATCGTATTGTTACATTCACATAGCCTTCTCTACCTACTATCGTTTATTTTTATATAGTTTCTACATCATTCCTACTAAAGCTTCATTTGTATATATATTTAATGTTGATTGAGGCAAACCTTTGCAGAAATAATTTCGTTGCAAATTTCGTTGAAGATACAACAGAAGTGAGATGTTACGAAAACATGATCACTATATAGTAGCGTTCTAAGGTATTTTGTACAGAGTATGAATACATAACAAATTTGTCTCTCTCTTTCTCTTTCTCAAACAAAACAAACAACCTACTGAGAGTTATGAATAACACTTACATGCATAGGCTTTGTCATAAATAAAAGTTAACTTAGCAATAACCTATGGAGTTTCAAAAGTGTTCTCTAAAATAAACAAAAGCAATAACAAACAGAGAAGGACTTCTGATTTTCTCTGGTTAATACTTAGGCTCACTTCGTTTGCTTTAATGACTGAGAGCATCTTGACCTCACTAAACCAACAAGTTTAGCCAAGTGAACCTGTGGCATACTACCGCGGCCATCACATAGTGCTGCGTAGTTTCTCTGATGAACATCCACTTAGCACTTCCCAATGGTTTCTCACTAAGGTCTGAACTTTGACTCGGCCACTCTGCATGGCCAGATGCATGCTTAGGGGCATTGTGGTGTTAAACCTCCCAATACTTACGTGTCATATTTCCACTTGCACGAGAATCACCATCTTTACCAGTTTATTGGCATACTTCAGCCTGTCCATTGTTCCATCAATTTCTACAAGAGGGCCAACACTAATTCGTGAAAAAATCCACCTCCATGCCTCATGGTAAGTACCTGGTACGGTAATTTCTATTGCTGGTCGACCGTCAAACACACCTTACCCCATCCAGTGGGTTTGCGTACCACTGAGACCATAATCGACGTTTGGCTGTGGAAAAGTGCACTTCTCCTCAAGACCATCACGTATTTTTGAGCCAACTTTTTGGGGTCAGCTACTAAATTATTTCCTACGAATTATTTCACCTTGTTTTACAGCTACTTTTGTAGGCCGACTGCTTCAGGGTTCTCTACCGCCCCTGGTGTTTTCTAGAATCGATAGCGAATTCTCGCAAGTTGTTGGGAGACACCAAACTCATTTAAAACAAAGGATTGAGTCCGCCATTGTCAAAGTAGTTGAATATTCCTTCGTTTTTGACATTGTTATAAACAAATAAAAACACTAGGATTACTTAAATTAGCATTTCTTTATATATTTTGGTGCACTTGATTCTTTAAAAATGAACACTGAGTTACCTGATAAACTATTGTTTTTTTGTAGTGTTTAACTCCCGCTTTTACTACTACGGCACCGCAGGCGGTGACACTGATGATACATGGAATGAAGATGGAGCACCGGTGGAATGAAGACGGCGGGGGAAACCGGAGAACCCTGAGGAAACCCGCTCCAGCACCGCTTCGTCCAATTGTTTTTCTGCACTCAAACTTCGCTTCGCTATATGCAAACACGGTAAGGTCAAGTAGTCATGTCTGACCATCCATTTATTTTAACTCACTCTGTGGACTTAAACAGCTTCTACAAAACACTTTTGGAGCCCTAAATGTATGCTAATTTAGAAATCCCCCACTCACCCCACGACGTCACGAGAAACAGCTGAATATTCAGCGCTTTAAAAGTCCACGAGCGTGCACACAATCCAATGTAAGGTTTCAACCAGCATGACTGATAAAGTTTTAGTCCTCTTTTATCCGTAGTCTGACTATGTGCTTATTACAGGCCATACAACGAGCAATATACAGGTCTCCCATATAAACTAAGACCGTGTTTGTGCTCTGTGCTACGGCAGTTGCCTCGCGCGCGGCCGCGGTGCTTTAAGCGTGTGTACAATCTTATATGAACTCTTACCTTATAAAATATGCTGGAAGTGTCGTCCTTCCTGGGTTATACAGCATTGTATCTGGTAATCACATTCTGGCTGACGTTAGTGAGCTCTATCACTGTAATATTTCTGAATTCATTCGTAATGTTTTCTTTCACTTCATCCAAAGTGTGCGGATTTGTTCGATGCCTTTTTTTTTCAGTGTTCCCCACAAGTAAGAATCATACACTGTTAGATCTGGAGAAGGAGGTAGCTCTGTGTGCAGAAGAAACCGAAACCCTTACTTGTTGTGCTAATTCTGGGAGCGATTTATTCGGTGACCGTTCAAGACTCGCACCAATGTCATATACCTTTACTCTGTTAAAACGTCGTGTGCGCGTATGTTTTTATTGAACACTGAGCCAATATTTTCACATTTATTTATAATTACGTGCATTTGTGCTCGTAAAGGTGACACTTCCCCAGAAAATTGCTGAACAAATGTATCACGTACCTGTCGAGCCGACCCGTACTTAAAATAACTTTTACATACGAAAATACTAAGTTGCAATGTTAACTGGCTCGTTATATTAACAGCTGATACGCAGACTGATGCGTGCAAGGGCAAGAACTATGCGCACGCACCTCCAGTACTGCAGCTTACGTTTCGGAGAGCAAACATGTCGCGTGGACGGTCTTGGTTTATGCGGGAGACGCGATACTTGTAACAATACCACTCTTTAGGCTTCATGCTATCTGTTATGAAGGTGAACCCATTATTCAGCGTCACGAATAATTAATAATTTTAGAGAAGTAGTAGTATCCAAGATGGTTTTGATTTACAATTGACGATGCAAGAGTTGGGATGATGATGCACAGCAGTCCATAATGGTGTCAGTTACCCTGAGAAGGATAGGAGGAGGCGAATATTAGTATGCGAGATGGAGGTCGACTTAGAGTATAAAATAATATACATTTGAACGATCTGGCCATATATAGATGCTGTCTGATGCCTGGGGAAAGGCAACTGAATGTAGGAGACCGTAGACTATCATAAGTAAGTGTAGACTAAGGCAGTTTTCCTAGTAGAATTACTCAGTTAAGAACCTACCCGCATTACCTGTACGTTAGGTGTGTTGCATACCCATCGGGCGTTACTTCATATAGATCGCGTTGTTTACATGTTCAGATTATGTTTTACAAGATTAAATTAAAAGTATTAAGTATGTACTCTGTACCATAGATAGGGAGAACTGACACAATGTGTCATTTCCCCTAGATCGCGGTTTTAGCCCCACCGACTCTGCTACACACCGTTTCGCTATCAGGCCACGGCCCCTCTGTTATCCACCTCAGAGATTCGGTCAGTCCCTCAAATTGTGTCAGTGGTGGAATCACGTCGCACAACAAGGTAAAAAGATACTTCAATGTAGAATGGGAACATAAGTACTTTTGTGTTCCTAGTAAAAATAGGCTTTGTGTTCACTATGCTAAAATAAAATGTACGTAACGTAATTACAATCAAGTAATCACAAAACAAATACTTCATGTTTCTACTCGGTTCCGCCACTGCACGCTTTGAAATTTACTTGTCTGTAAAGACGTGTATACACCAAACAGAACCGTGGTGATGGGGTAAGTGGAGAGGGGAAATACCCGATTGTTATTCCTGTCACCCCTCTTCCTCATGCCTGCTCCATACGTTTAGGTTCGAGACAAATTGTGATACACAGCCTTACTTGCACATTACCAGTGTAACTAATGCGTTAGTAACTTACCAATAAGTTCATATTTTTTGTCCTTCCTTTCCGTCGCTAGCGGTCCTCCGCTATCTCCCTGAAAAAAGGAAACAGTGTTAGTGTAACTTGGAGAAACCTTGTGTCCCATATAGACACTGCAAACTAATGTTATCGGTGTTACAAGCTATTCAATACAAACTGGAGGTGACGATCATAACAATGCTATTAACGCAAGTGGCCGTTTCAGAGCATTGCAGTTGAGATGTGTGGAATATCTACCTAGCCTAGCATTGACACTGATCCTAGTTCTCTCAGAGTAGACCTTCACCAAAGCGACCCGGGCTCGATCCCAGGCGGAGAACACAGCACAAATTTCTTACTTACAGAATATAATTTCTGATTATAGGTAATCGTTTGCCTTCGAAAACTTGAAAATGTAGCTTAGCAGACCGTATGACCACAAACACATTCTGCATTCTTTTCTTCTGTGCAGTATTCGCTGTTTGTAAGCAAGCGGTGTATGTCTCATGGGGACAGGGTAGTGATTTGGGCTCAAAAAGTCAATTTTTTGTTTTTCATCTTTGAAAAACGTAGAAACCTTCCTCTTCAAAATGATATATATCTATATATTGTAAGGGTACCGGCACTTTTAAGGCTTTAAATTACCCCATCTAAATATGGCGGAGTGCTGCGCCACGCTGGGTAAAGAGGGCTTCAGAGATGACACACTTTTCTTTAAATGTAGTTTTCTGTAACTTGATATTTTTCAAACTCAGGTACATTTAAAAAAAAATATTTGTGCAATTTTTTTCCTTTTTTTTTTCTTTTTTTTTTCCTTTCTTTTTACAGAAGTTAAATATTTTTTCTTTTCACTATAGCCAGAGATATTTAAGTAAATGTAGGTTAACAGTTATGAATACACATTGCCTAGTGCACTACAAAAGTTTCAACACATATGCTTGAATGTTGTAGAAGGAATTTGTACCGCTAGTACTATATATATTATATTTTTTCGAAAACATGTTATCAGTTTTTGCCTTATTACATGCCCATTTGAAATAATTGTTTTGATGTTCTCTATATCAATGTAATCACAATGAATCACTAAAATTCATCCCAAATGAAATTTTGGTCTGAGCAGTAGAAGCTTAGATATCCTCAACTAAAGTTATGTTTTGAAATGCTGAAATGGTGTACGAATCACTACCTGGTCCCCTTAACGACAAACATGATCCACTGTCACAGACATCCTCATCAATGGATTCTAGTTCTAATCAAGACCAGTTTCATTTTATGCTAATATTATTATTTGAGTTTATTCCTCATTGACAATGTTATGTTACAAAGCAGTATTGCATTTTATTTCTATATATGCATACTGAAGTACACGTCATTCGATTAATGCAAATTGTTATACACCAAGTGATTCACCTGTTCCTTATTTTTGGAGATGGGCAACACTTCATACACTGAAAGCAACAAGGTCGGAATTACCGTGCTTGTCGACCATTTGGTAGCCGTGCAAATCTAGCCTGCTCTTCATGGGTCGCGGGTTCAAATCCGGCTCAGACCGATGGTTTTTAAGTGTGCTTAAAACGACAGCTCCATGTCAGTAGATTTACTGGCATGTAAAAGAACTCCTGTGGGAAGAAATTCCGGCACACCAGCGACGCTGATGTAATGCTAGGAATTGACAGCGTCGTTAAACAATTTTTTTAATCTTATGTCGATTAAAATAGCAGACAGAGAAATAAGCATTTGCAACAATAGTGTGTATAAGAGTGAGTATAGCTCTACAAATATTTGCGAAGAGTTTCTTCAAATTGAACTATACTAAAAGTCTGTATCACAATATGTTACGTGACGATCACTTGGTGGATCTTCTAAGGCTATGCACTTCGACTTTGTTGCCAATTTTTTATTGACTTCTTAAACGTAAAAAGTGTCAAAGAAGTCACTAATGAACAGATGTTTAGCGCGTAAGATTTGAAACTGCTTTCGTAAATCAAACGCAATGCACATGTAACTAATCCGCCACTGCAACACAATGCACGGTTCGGGGTTAAAGAGGCGCAAAGTCCGCGTATGGTGGAAGGAGGTAAACTCAACCTCCCCCTCTTTCGCAAACGTTGGACACTGCTGAAGTAAACCCACTGTAATACTATGAAGTTCAACTACCTCTCAGCGTAAACAAAAATAGTTATCTGGACTGAACAACCCAGAAACTTCGCAAACGTGATAGCTCCAACACGGGAATAGAAGGAAACCTTCAAACAATTACAATATTAACCCACACGAACACTGTGCCTTATATTCTCGTTTTAGATTGAAGCAACTTCTTAGGGCTACATTTAGGTTTGAAATTGTTGATCGTAAGCTAAACGTTTTTGGATAACTTCATAGTAGTTGTGCTTTGTTTATTTTCATCTTTTATTGCATGCAGCGTATTTGCTGCAATTGCCAAACATGCATGTTAAACACACTACCATATTTTGAAAGGTAGAACTGGAACTTAAAAATTCAATGCCACAACTGGGATTTGAACCACAGACCTTCCGCTTACCGGGCGGCTGCTCTACCACTGAGCTATTGTGACAAACTGCCAGAATGGCATTAAATTCTCAAACCAGTTCGTAATTTGTCTCTGATATGGGACTGCCTTTGTGGTTTACCAGGAGAAATACGAACTGGTTTGAGAATTTAATGCCATTCTGGAAGTTTGTCACAATAGCTCAGTGGTAGAGCAGCCGCCCGGTAAGCGGAAGGTCTGTGGTTCAAATCCCAGTTGTGGCATTGAATTTTTAAGTTCCAGTTCTACCTCTCAAACTTTGCCCACACACGGCTTGTGTGTTTAAAAACACCAACAGTAAGTTTGTTGGCATAAATAAATAATAATTAACACTATCATATTGTTACTTACATTGATAAGTGTTTAATTATATAGGTTATCTGCTTGGTTTAGCCTTTGCTGTTATACTTACATATATTTTGGCTTTTCGGCAAGTCAAATCACAGTAATTTTTTTTTTTTTTAAATGAAGCTTGAAAAAATGATTTTATGCTTCAGTTGCAATGAAGGGTTTTAACCATATTAAAGTATGAGAGCTGGGTGATGTTTACCTGGCAGGAATCCTTCATCCCGTCGGGATATCCAGCACACATCATGTTATCACTGATCATCTTCTCGTTGTATTTGGTGTTCTTACGGCAGTCATCGTTGCTCATAACAGGTACCTCAACTTCTTGAAGGATACAAGTCGGCTTTCCACTTTCTTGCAGAGTACCCCACCCAGTAGCGATGCCCTTCCTGTCCACGTACAGCTCATCTGCAAATGGAGTGTCATTCTATCGCTGTTGTAGGCGCAAATTGTTATTTAGAGCAGGCATCGGCAAACATGTACTCAATGTCTCATCATGCAACCCGCAATGCACATGACGTAATGTAGAACAGGGGATGGCATTGACCTTCGTTCAGTGTCAGTGCTGGACTCGCTCGCTACAGAGTACAATAAGAAATAGTACAGATACTTGAATCCAGTTATTTTGGTCTACGATACTTTAGACAGGCCTAGATACTTGAGCAATATGTTTCAATTCACTTCTATTTGCAATGTACCATGAAAATCTAGTGATATATCACAAGTAGCCACTCTCAGGATAGCACGCAAATTAACATCTGTTAATCGCGATACAAGATTTTTTTGGATTCAGTTTCTTTTCTTCTACATATTTCTTAAATGCTTGAGATAATTCTGTCCCTTTTATATGTTCCCTAAGTGGAATGACTTCAAGCATATATTGTTGTATCGAGAGGTTGTTAGTAACTCCACGAGTGAAAATTACCAATTGTGCTGTGTCAACGTTGTCAGTGCTTTCATCCAACGCGAGAGAAATGGCTGTAAATTCATGGGCCTTGGTTTGTAGTCCTTTTTTTTCGGTTATTTCTGCTATTTTATATATCCTCCTCTGTATGGTTCGTGGTGATAATGCAATATTACTAAAAATATATTATTCAGGGCAAATTATGTTGGCAACTTTACTCTCAAATTTTTTACGAAATCTCCATCAGTAAAACACCTCAGTGACTGAGCAATCTCCAAAGCAACAGCATAGCTGGAGTGAAGTTGTCTATCACTTATAATATTTGAATTAATATTGGGTGTATTATATGAATATTGCTCTTTGAGCTGTTGCAGTTGGTTAGTCCAATCTAGACCTGAAAAAAATGAAATGAATAAAGGGCACTACATCAGTGTCATGCTGCTTTAAATCGTGGTGTAAATTTATGAATACATGCTTGTCTATAATTGTATGGTGATCTTATGACATGTATCATAATGCCGCTTGATGTTCCATTGATGAGTGCCTTTTTGAACTTTAGAGCACAACAAACACCTTACGTTCCTTACATGATGAGAGAAGAAATCATCAAAGTGCTATTCTAGATATCAAATTTAATAGACCAGGAATAATTAGATGCGCTCTAGTTCTATGAATATACCTACTAAGACTTTAAGTTAAATAAACTAATATCCTTCAAAGTTATAAATAAAGAAGTTTATCTAATTACACTTTGACAGACATGTTTAGAAGTGCAGGTAAATACGAGAGGACAGTCCGCCCGTGATCGGTGTGTATGCACTGCCAGTTAACGCTGCGAGGGAGGGGAAGCGGCAGACAGAGTTAGCGCTGCCCCTGACACGTCATAGTTGCAAGGCCTCATTGAGTACACGTTTGCCGATGCCTGGTTTAGAGTATAGTTGAGGGCTGCAAACCATCGGTTACCTTCTTAAGAAACAGTTTTATGTACCAACCTTTTCAGTTTCACATCACTAGGCATGTTTCCTGCAGTGATTTATTGAAAATGTTAATATTTGCTGTGCTGGGATGTAACTTACCAGGTTCCTTGGGTAGGCAGATGGGGCGAATGCTCTCACTGAGAGGCACTCTATCATTTAGTCGCAGCAGTGCGATGTCGTGGTCGAAGTTCATGTAGCTGAAATCGCCAGTAATTGCCCGCAGAACAAAACGTGACTCCGGTTTCTGAGTAGCGTTGCAGCGGTCATGCTCCCCAAAAGTAACCTTGATCATAAACCACATGAACCTGCAACAATAACAACGTGAAACAATGTTACTCGCTTACCGTCTCAGTATGGTCTAGCTAGACTATACCGGGTGATTCACTAAGTGCGTTCCGTCTCTTCACATGTCCACGATTGGTTAATGATCCTTTGGCGTTTTCTCAAATATGGATTCGCCAAAAGTTTAAGTCAAGCATCGAATTATTGGTTGAACTACGTGTGCATGTGTACACTCATCCCCGTTGATGCCGCCACAACCCTGACGCGCTGCGTGGATATCTCCCTGTTTGTATTAGTTGTTTGTGTAGTCCCGTCTTGTGAATTGCACATTTGCATTTATGCAACTTGACCATCCGATAAGGATGTGTTGCAGGCAGTTCATCTGGAGGATATGTTTTAATGTAGAGTATTGATCTCATGTTCCTTTCAGCGACATAAGCTATGGAATTTCAATTTATTTCTTAATTTCCGTTATCCTTACCACCTTGATTAAAGTTTCATAAATGTGTTGCAAGTGGAAACCGCGTAGGTATAACTCACTCTCATATGTTCTATATCAGCAAACCTTAAGATATATGTTCTTATAAATTATGCTTTAAATTTATTTGTATTGTTTTTTACATTCACAATCAACAGTATATCACCTTAAAATTGCTTGGAACACAAGCATTGAGCTATTAGCAGGCCGCCACTGTGGCAGCACCTGATACGTGCACAAGCAGTAGTGAAGTGGCGACTACTAGAAGATCTTTAGCTATTTCTTTATTTAATAAATTGCTATGTGAAGCTCATAATTGAAACTAGAATTAGGCACTGGTGAATCTATAGCCCTTAGCATTACAGGAGTATTTTGCTTCCTCTGTAAATGCCTTATTTTAGTTCTCTTGTCTATTTGGCTTTCTTGACATCACCACTGCATAAACTCAGACCCCTACCTTGGTGATGTCACAATTGCCGATCTGTATTACAAATCTTAGAGGGCGCCACTGCTGGGCAGTCGTGCAGGTAAACAGACACGTCCACACAACGCTGGCAATAACACTGCTTCCATTGTGACGCCATTAACGGGAGAGACTGTACACCTGTGAAGAATAACCTATGCCTCACTGTTCCGGATTATACTATATTAACATTTCCAGCCCCTGGTAGAATAAGGAGATATGCACGGGGTGTTCATCAGACGAAACTGAGAAAATAAATGTTCACTTTTATGTTTGTTCAGACTCGTTGAACCTCGTTCCACTGACATTTGATATGAGTCATTATCATAATTTCCATCACTACTGAAAGGTCGGTTAGCGCGCTCTTCTACCACCTAGGCGGCCCGGGTTCGATCCCAGGGACCCGCATGTAGTAATCGTGGTGGACGAAGCGGCGTCAGGGCGGGTTTTCTCCGGGTGCTCCGGTTTCCCCCACCATCTCATTCCACCGGTGCTCCATCTTCATTCCATGTATCATCAGTGTCACCGCCTGCGGTGCCGTGGTAGTAAAAGCGGGCTTTAAACACTACAACAACAACTGAAAGGTCCCTACTTTAGGATGTAACAGTTAAACTGTAAGGTTTAGCACATATGCCTAATTTTATCACAGGTTCTATTTTGCATGTAAGAATATTTAGTTTCAGTTACATTTGGATATGTTTAGCTGTAAAAAGTTATATGCAGCCCCACAGTGGCCAGTAGGGTAAATCCGTAAGTCATCTTGTATGTGGGAGAGGACAGATTTTAGTTGTTTATGTTTGTACATATTACCAACAGCTTAAAATGTCTGCATTAATACAGACAAGACTTTGGTTTTACTCCTGAAAAAGAGCCAACATTGGCCCAAAATGTTGTACCTACCTTTTACAGTTGAAGTACTAATTAGTTTACTATGGATATGTAATGCAAAAACAATATACCCACGTATGTTAAGGGACACCGGGAGCGAAATTTAAAAGTTCCACATTTCTTGATAGATTGTTCTGAAATTTTTACTGTGTTTGTATTTATATGAGAATAGGAGGTACACCAAATTTTATTAAAATTGGATAATTCGTTTAGGATATATAAATTATTTTATGAATTTAATAGGCACATTTTCAAAATAGAGCTTGCGTCTATTGACTTTTCAAAATTCATTTATATTGCCAGAACTGATACTGTAAAACATGGATAACAATTGTATGAAGAGATATTTCAAATACGTTTGCTGATTATGCTGTACATATTTTTTTAATAACAAACAAAATTTAATCTTAAAAATTTTTGATTTTTTTCATACAAAAAAAAATGTTTTTGGAATTCATGTTAATGATAACATCAATATTGAAGCATAGTTTTGTTTAGCTGCTAATTATGAATACTTTTGGAAATTTTCATTGAATTTGAAGCAAAACTCAGGCGCGACCTTCTTTTGGAATGTGCAGAAATGCAGTTTTGAGAAAAACAGGCTTTTATATAGGAACATCCTGTGTACGTTAAGGGAAGAGCACTGGGCCGTAATGACCACATGGAGTGGGGGATATGAAAAATGTTAGCTGATCCAAATGCACAAGTGTTCCAGGAACATTTTAAGCTAAAAAAACAATTTTCGACTTTTTGACAATTTTGACCAAAATTTCACTCCCTGTGTCCCTTAATACGCAGTTTTGTTATTTTCAGGCACACAGGCACACGTCAAGTCTGAGGAGATGATTCGTCCCTAAGAGAACAATACGGACTATTCAGTGTAGCCCTTTTTCCTCTTTCTTTCTCATCAGAAAGCAACGTGGAAACAGAAGTATACGTACCCCTTAACACAATGCGCGGCGGTCAGCACATATCTGTCATTGATGAGCATTCCTCCACAGTAAAAGCGGTTGAAGTAGGACAGTCGGGCCATCCAGGGGAACTCGTTCATCTCCGTGGGCTTCCCGCCCACTATTCGGCTGCCGTCGTTCCTCTCTCCACACGCTGCAAGTGCATCGCAATGTTCATTTCAGTCCACACAGGACTGGGAGGTTTGCAAGGGATCAAATAGGAACAGTTCATACACAGACTTTGGAAGGTAAATATTTACTACTATGGCAGACACAAAACACAATGGCGGTTGATCAGATTATTATTTTCTGTTGTGCAAATAAACTTTATGGGCGCAATTGATATTTCTGTCACCGGCTTCACACAGCAAGACGTGGCAAGCCTATAACCGTGTGCTGTGTTGGCTAGCTCCTACTGCCACCCGCCATTAAATGTTGTGTCTGCTGTGGTGTATGAGAATAACTTCAGTTTAATATGTATTCTACTCCAGCAATTCTCATATCCGTGTCAGATAAGTTTATAATGGCATTAAAGGATACATTAGCAGAAGAAAATAACAATAATAATAACAGCAATAATAAAAAATAACAATAACAACGATAATAGTGATAAAGTATGGTGGGGCGCCACCCCATTTTGTACGCATCGTACGACAATACTTAAACCAAACATTCAATGGGCGATGGATTGGTCGAAGTGAAGACATTGGTGTATGCCAGACCTATTGAAAATCTCTAGGTATGCATTGCACATTTTTTAAATGGCTCATACTTCATCAAGCATTTGTTTGGCTGGCCCCTTTGGAACAGCATCTGCCAGCTGTGCAAGGGGTCCTGGGCTCGATTCCCGGCGGGGGGTAGGGATTTTTCTTCAGCCAAGATTATTCCTCATCCTTTCCTGAGTCTGGAAGTATGAACGAAAGTGTGAATGTGTGTGTGAATTCAGCGTATAAAAACCCCAAAGACCGAAAAATCCACTGTTAAACGACTAACACTATTGCCAATAGGCAAGGCCGCCGATGTGACATCTACAGTTAAAGGTGGGATATAAATGGAACACTTAAAAAAAGGCATTTGTTTCCGGACATATGCATATCGGAACATGCATTCAAGTTTTCACCAATCCCAATTGCTGTTGCAATATCGGACACTTTTAAACACCTGTATATTGGTGATTGGAAAATTGTGATTCATACTGGGGCCCTTGTTTGCGTGGATGCACATCAGTTGGTGAGCCGAGCGACGTCTAAAACATCTTGATTCTTGCGTGTTTTCGATGTTTCGGCTCACCTTTGCCGATATTGGCAATGACGTAATTGTCATGGTTTCTGATGCGCGCCCATGCCGCGGAGGCTTTTTTGGTTATTGCCTCAGGAATGGAGGGGATCTGGGTTTCGTGGTGTAGGGCTTGGTTGGTGGTTAGGAGAGGAGCAGAGAGGATTTTTCGAAGGGAGAGGTTTTGGAGGGTTTGGAGCTGTTTCAGGGCGGTTTTCGAGGCGTTTGCCCAGGCCACACACGCGTACAAAACCACTGACAGGATAAAAGCTTTGTACAGGATGAGTTTGGACTTCAACTGCAGCTGTTTGCTGCGGAAGATGGGGGCGCATAACTTTAGCCGCTGTCTGCCTTTGTTGGCGCTATTTTTTTATGTGGGTGGACCAGCACATTGTGCGGTCCAAGGTCACCCCTAAATATTTAACTTGCCGACGACAGTGCAATATCTGACCACAGACCGTTAGGTCCATTGCCAAAGTGTGATGCCGTTTAGAAAAATGAATCAGCTGGCATTTGTCGGGGTTAATTTTTATTTTCCAGTCATGTTGCCATGAGAGGAAGTTGTTGACATAGCGCTGCATTTCTGCAAGACCGAATCCAGACACAATTAGTAAATAAACAAATCTGAAATCTGAATCTGATTCATACTCAGTTTTCGTCAGGTTGAACAAGCCCGATCTATCAATTTCGCCATATCCTTTTGCTATATAAGGTGATGTGCATTATGGTATCACTTTTCACACATCTTTTTCTTCCTTTCTCTAGCAAGTATAGTCAACCTTATAATTAGACTAACATAGCACTCAGGGTGTTCACAGCAGTAAAGCGGAACTAGCTCCTAATCACGTGATTTACTCCAAGTGGGAAAGATATTCTGATGTCTCTGATTGGCTGAAGTTAGATACGAATCGATTGCAGTATTCCGCTAGTTCCGGTAGGTACCTGCTAAATGTGCACCTCGGCTGCTGATATACCTGTCAGTTTCATGACAGTGATCTTTGGCGCTAGAAAATCAAGTTCTGTAACACTTATAATAACACATACAGGCAAACCGCTGTTATATACTGCTACAATAAAGATATTAAGGCTACTCCTGTCAGCTGCATGTACATAATGTAAGAAGTGTAAGATAAAATACATATTGTATCGTCTACTTACAACAACTGCATTTCAGTGGTTCCGAGAGGTTGCCTTGGGTTGGTCTTGATCCGAAAATACCAAATAGATTCTTGTCAGATCTCAAAGCAGAATCCGAGACTGCGTCCTGTAAAAATTAGAAACATATCATGAATAACTTAATTCACCAAACAAATATGGGCTATTACTCGTACACCTCAAATGCTGAGAAATACACTTTCCATATGTTGTAATCTATATCTTTTTAAATATACGTTTAAAGAAACGCGTTGTTAAAGGAACCGTTAATCGGTAGAACATGACAGTGACGTCACTGCAAACAAGTGAAAACCACAGTAGTATTTTTGAGTTGATTAACAGTGAAGTCACAGAGTGTATTATCATTTGGGATTTATTATTTTCATTTAGATGATTACATCAGATTACTACATGTGTTACATCAAATAATTAAACTAATTTTAAATGAAGTGTCCACAATTCAATGGCAATTGTGCCTTAGAAACAAATTTCACATTCCTCTACTAATGCCGAAGAGAGCTGAAGGATGCTAGAGATTCCTACATTATCACCTGCAGTACAAGGCACGAAAAATTGAAAGATGGCAAAAATATGAAACGAAAAGAAAAGTGTTTAAATGCTGCCCACTTGTAGGTGTCTTGTAAATGAGCTCGCGTAGGCAGCAGGCTTCGACACTGGCAGAGCTCTCCCATCCATATACCGTGTTCTCCGACTGACCGGAGCGGACCGGACCGGACCGGACCGGACCGGACCGGACCGGACCGGACCGGACCGGACCGGACCGGACCGGACCGGACCGGACCGGACCGGGCGAGCATCCGCGGGCTCTCCAAGGACCGGCAAGTCACGGGTACTGAACACTAACCACTGTACTAACTTACATTAGACTTACCTGCATCACAACAGATGTTGAACTTGATGACCCCCAAAGCCAACACATTCCCTATATCTCCGAAAATAATTCTGGTTTACACGCAAAAGTTTATGTTGACTGATTGCGTGCATTTCTCTCTTCAATTATTGTAACGTGTGCGGATATAATGCTTACACTTTATTCTTCAGCGTTCCCCATAAATAAAAATCACCAAGACATTTAGCACAAGTAATCAATATTCCCAACAAGTCAGCTTTCGTGGCAGCGAAACTTCTGAAACTTAAAAGTTCATGCTTTGCAACCACAAGATCTTGTAAGTAGGGTAAAGTATTGCAGTTGGTTTTAGCAGTCGTTCATAACGGCCACGTGGATCCACCTTTAGCGTTCTTCACTGGTGAAGCGTGGTTTTATCTCCAGGGTCGCAGTTCTACTCGGAATAATGGATACTGGGCCACCGAAAATCACCATATTATTCATATAGTTCCTCACTATGCGTAGAATTATTAGTTTCATACTTGTGACACAACAGTTGATTCACACGTTTATGTAAATTCTATGTTAAAATGTTTCTTTTTCTGCAACTAAGCAATAAATGAAAGATTGTGTGGCTGGTATCAGCAGGATTCAGCTACAGCGATTTTTATTTATGGGGAACGTTAAAGAATAAAGTGTAAACATCAAGTTCGTTCACGTTACAAGAATTGAAGGACAATATCATGAGAGAAATACAGGCAATCAATCAACGCGAACTTTTGCGAGTAAGCCAGACTTGTTTTCGGACAGATAGAGAGTGTGTTCACGTTGAAAGTCATCAATTTCAACATCTGTCGTGATGCAGGTAAGTCTAATGTAACAGTTAGTGTTCCGTACCCATGACTTGCCGGTCCTTTACCCGTAACTCTGGCAGAGAGCCCACAAGTCCATTGCCACCGCCGAGCGGTCTGGCCGGTCTAAGAACGCACTGTATACTTCTACTTTTAATTTGGTGCAACAAGCACCTTTCCCCTCTGTATACGCCAATACGTGTCCACTGCTCCTAAATTGTCGTTTCTTCTAGTGTTAGGGCACTGGGAGGTTCTTTTTAGCACCACGAGGTTAACTTACAGCAATATTTAAAATTTAAATATAGCAGCTACTAATGGTTAGAATAAATAGAAATTTGGTGTGATTATATTTCAAGCATTCGCACATTTAACTACTACATAATAATTAAATTACATTCACAGAATTCAATGCAAAAGGGGCATAAAGCACACTATGTATCCTGAAAAAAAAATGTTACACCTCATACTTCAGGTAGGTACACTTTTCTTGTAGGATTTTGAAGCTATAGGCACCAAATTTTTATCTGAACAACATAAAGGATAGCTTGACATCGCCGGTTAAACACAAATCATATGTAGTTTGTATTTTGCACATAAAAAAATTATTTAATTCTATATAGGAAAAATATGGTAATATTTTTAAGCATTACAAATTTTTTCTCCACATTATAGCTCTAATTCATAAAAGCTTTAACCGGCTGTACTCAACAAACATGGATAAATAAGCACTAAAATTTGATATCAATATCTCTTATAGTTTTTGAGAAATGTGTACCTGAAGTGTGAAAAATCAAGGTTTCGGGAAATTGCGACCAAAGCTGAAGTACCATTCTTTCCAAATTACACATACTTTCAGAATGTCTGCTCCATATTCCTGCTCACTTAAGTTTTCCTCTCTTTCTTTTCCTTTTCTTAGTTCTACATATATTTTCAAGCAATTGAACTGCCTTTTTGCCTCTGAGAGTCGACGTATATCTTTTTTTATACAGGCTTCCTTCACATTCTGGCTAACTTTTATACCCATTTTTTCCATCACTGTAAATCTACCATTGCAACCATCATTATAACAAATAACACTATACCTATGTTATATATATAATTTTAAAGCTGAAGAATTATATATTTTTTTAACATTAAAAAGAAAAAATCCATTTTTTTAAGTCAATCGACCTCCCAGTACCCTGTATAGCTAATGCAGACATAAAAATGTGCCTCAAATACTGTATCAATTTGCACAACCATATAATTATACTTTTTCCGTGTTGTCTAGCGATTGAAATAGCCCGGTCAAAGTAAAAGCTTAAACGAACCCGTTTTATTTTTTCGATATAAAGATAAGCAGTTGTTTACTCCTGATCAGTTTCTACTAAACACAGGAAATTTAGAATAGAGCGAGAAGAATGTAGTGATATTCAGTGGGAAAGATGGTGTCATTCTATACGAAACCTCACTGAAGTGTAATTCAGATATTACTACAAAGATGTAGAAGGACAGTAATGGCTAGCCATGATTGGAATGGATATTATCAAACCACAACGTGTTCTTTTGCTAGTGCATTCAACCCACATAAATATGAAGTTACCCACAGGTATGTTAATTCTGCACTGGTGATGGACACAAGATTTTGTACAACCAAACCAAGAATTATTTATTTGGCTGATACAGTTCACCAGTTCAAGTGCACATGCTCCAACTTCTCGTACACTATAATACCACCAAACCAGGACACATTTATTTGGCTGGTACAAACAATGGAAGGCAGTTATAGCCTCTGGCGCTAATAAAATGTACATGTTTGCAATTAGTGTGACTTAAATCACAATTCACTTCAATTGAGCCTGACCATCATCATCTTAAAAACCGTTCTTTATGTATACGAGGAAATAAGTTCTAGAACGATTCTATATCAAACACGCTTAGTTCTTTCATTTAATATTATGCCACATAGTTACTTATTTAATCTATATTCACCCTATCTCCTGAAATACACGGGCCCTAATGACCTAGATGTCGACGGGCTCTTAAACCCTACTCACTCCCGCACTAAATACATTTAGCGTTTAATTTGCATTTCTATTATTTCGGTTTAGATCGGACAGGCCCGGATGGCGCAGTGTAACCTATTCTCGGGTTCGGTTTAGGCCGGACTGGGCCGGATGGTGCAGTGTAAGCTATTCTCGGGTTCGGTTTAGGCCGGACTGGGCCGGATGGTACAGTGTAACCTATTCTCGGGTTCGGTTTAGGCCGGACTGGGCCGGATAGTACAGTGTAACCTATTCTCGGGTTCGGTTTAGATCGGACTGGGCCGGATGGTGCAGTGTAAGCTATTCTCGGGTTCGGTTTAGATCGGACTGCGCCGGATGGCACAGTGTAACCTATTCTCGGGTTCGGTTTAGATCGGACTGCGCCGGATGGTGCAGTGTAACCTATTCTCGAGTTCGGTTTAGATCGGACTGCGCCGGATGGAGCAGTGTAACCTATTCTCGGGTTCGGTTTAGATCGGACTGGACCGGATGGTGCAGTGTAAGCTATTCTCGGGTTCGGTTTAGATCGGACTGCGCCGGATGGTACAGTGTAACCTATTCTCGGGTTCGGTTTAGATCGGACTGGGCCGGATGGTACAGCCTAACCTATTCTCGGGTTCGGTTTAGATCGGACTGCGCCGGATGGTATAGTGTAACCTATTCTCGGGTTCGGTATAGATCGGACTGCGCCGGATGGTGCAGTGTAACCTATTCTCGGGTTCGGTTTAGATCGGACTGGGCCGGATGGTACAGTGTAACCTATTCTCGGGTTCGGTTTAGATCGGACTGGGCCGGATGGTACAGTGTAACCTATTCTCGGGTTCGGTTTAGATCGGACTGGGCCGGATGGTATAGTGTAACCTATTCTCGGGTTCGGTTTAGATCGGACTGGGCCGGATGGTGCAGTGTAACCTATTCTCGGGTTCGGTTTAGATCGGACTGGGCCGGATAGTGCAGTGTAACCTATTCTCGGGTTCGGTTTAGATCGGACTGGGCCGGATGGTGCAGTGTAAGCTATTCTCGGGTTCGGTTTAGATCGGACTGGGCCGGATGGTACAGTGTAACCTATTCTCGGGTTCGGTTTAGATCGGACTGCGCCGGATGGTGCAGTGTAACCTATTCTCGGGTTCGGTTTAGATCGGACTGGACCGGATGGTGCAGTGTAAGCTATTCTCGGGTTCGGTTTAGATCGGACTGCGCCGGATGGTACAGTGTAACCTATTCTCGGGTTCGGTTTAGATCGGACTGGGCCGGATGGTACAGTGTAACCTATTCTCGGGTTCGGTTTAGATCGGACTGGGCCGGATGGTACAGTGTAACCTATTCTCGGGTTCGGTTTAGATCGGACTGGGCCGGATGGTACAGTGTAACCTATTCTCGGGTTCGGTTTAGATCGGACTGGGACGGATGGTACAGCCTAACCTATTCTCGGGTTCGGTTTAGATCGGACTGGGACGGATGGTACAGCCTAACCTATTCTCGGGTTCGGTTTAGATCGGACTGGGACGGATGGTACAGCCTAACCTATTCTCGGGTTCGGTTTAGATCGGACTGGGACGGATGGTACAGTCTAACCTATTCTCGGGTTCGGTTTAGATCGGACTGGGACGGATGGTACAGTCTAACCTATTCTCGGGTTCGGTTTAGATCGGACTGGGACGGATGGTACAGCCTAACCTATTCTCGGGTTCGGTTTAGATCGGACTGGGACGGATGGTACAGTCTAACCTATTCTCGGGTTCGGTTTAGATCGGACTGGGACGGATGGTACAGTCTAACCTATTCTCGGGTTCGGTTTAGATCGGACTGGGACGGATGGTACAGTCTAACCTATTCTCGGGTTCGGTTTAGATCGGACTGGGACGGATGGTACAGCCTAACCTATTCTCGGGTTCGGTTTAGATCGGACTGGGACGGATGGTACAGTCTAACCTATTCTCGGGTTCGGTTTAGATCGGACTGGGACGGATGGTACAGTCTAACCTATTCTCGGGTTCGGTTTAGATCGGACTGGGACGGATGGTACAGTCTAACCTATTCTCGGGTTCGGTTTAGATCGGACTGGGACGGATGGTACAGCCTAACCTATTCTCGGGTTCGGTTTAGATCGGACTGGGACGGATGGTACAGTCTAACCTATTCTCGGGTTCGGTTTAGATCGGACTGGGACGGATGGTACAGTCTAACCTATTCTCGGGTTCGGTTTAGATCGGACTGGGACGGATGGTACAGTCTAACCTATTCTCGGGTTCGGTTTAGATCGGACTGGGACGGATGGTACAGTCTAACCTATTCTCGGGTTCGGTTTAGATCGGACTGGGACGGATGGTACAGTCTAACCTATTCTCGGGTTCGGTTTAGATCGGACTGGGACGGATGGTACAGTCTAACCTATTCTCGGGTTCGGTTTAGATCGGACTGGGACGGATGGTACAGTCTAACCTATTCTCGGGTTCGGTTTAGATCGGACTGGGACGGATGGTACAGCCTAACCTATTCTCGGGTTCGGTTTAGATCGGACTGGGACGGATGGTACAGTCTAACCTATTCTCGGGTTCGGTTTAGATCGGACTGGGACGGATGGTACAGTCTAACCTATTCTCGGGTTCGGTTTAGATCGGACTGGGACGGATGGTACAGTCTAACCTATTCTCTAGCTCTGCTCAAATCGAGCTGAGCCGGGCCGGGCCGGGCCGGGCCAGGCCAAACCTAACAATTTCGGCACGTGCAGGAGATGATACCCCACATTGAGCAACTCTGGCACGATTTATTTCCAACAATGTGGAATTTATGTATCAAATCATTCTTGTTTCTATGTCAAATACTTGCTTTAATGCATTGCCTTGAAACCGTAATATTCTCGCAGCAAGCAGATTCCTTTAAGACGGATATATCCAATTTAAAGCAAAGAAGAGAAATAAATTGATTGGTGAAGGGTTGCCATATGCATTGCTATGGGCTATCCGACACACGTAAGCACTTTTTGTTGCAAATAGACGTAAGGTACATACTGAAGGAGAAATTTATGCTCTGCAACACTATTCCAAAAAGATACTTAAATATCTTAAAATCACTTTTCTAATATTTTATGTCTGAACCATATGAAACTTTTGCTAATATCATTTATGGATTTTGCATTACATACAGTTGTCATAATCGTGTATCTGAAGTGTGTAATTCCTACTTCCTGGTCCTCCTGGCTTCTGCAATGAACGGCCTGAATAGTTTAACTTTTTAAACAATTTTAAAGCTATTTACCTGAAAATTTGCTGACTTAATACGAGTAAATATGGAAATAACTGTGCAAAAGCTCAGAGCTCTAGCACAAACAGTTTCTCACATAATGCAACTAAATAGCACAAAAAAAGCAAAATTTCTGAAACTGCCTTGTGCATTCATATTGGTTAGCGAAGCACTACTTTACCTGATTCCCTCCCCTTATGTGGGACTTACAAGCCAGTGCCTAGGGTCAGACGCCATTCGGGGAGCAGAGGGACCTCTGGACCGGACAGAGTGAACACCTGGAAGCGGGTGGTCTGCCAAGCACCACGTACAATAGTGAGGAAGAGGATGATATGAAATGCAGGTGAAATCGATGGAGCAGTTGGTGGAATGAGTGGTAGGGGAATCCGGAGAAAACCCGACCAGACGCTGCTTCGTCCACTACGAATACCACATGCGGGTCCCTAGGACCGAACCAGGGCCGCCTAGGTGGTAGTCGAACTGTCTAACCGCTCGACCACGACGCCGCCGGTTAGGGAAGTACGATAATGATATTTTCTGATACTTTAGCAAAGTGAAAATGAATGCAAGCATTTGATTGAGGTTATTATGTAAAAATCACGAAGGAAGCCACAAAATAATAGTTTTACAAAAGGACAAATAAGGATAAAATATATCTAACTTACATTTTTTCAAAGACTACACCACAGATGGGGAGAACCGGCACATTGTGTCACTTCCCCTATATCGTAGTTTTAACTCCTTCCACTGCCTCACAGCGGTTGGCTGCCAGGCCACGCCTCCCACTATTGTCTGTCTACCTCAGAGAACTGGTCAATCCTCCAAATTGTGTCAGTAAGTGGAGAGGGTAGATACACGATTGCACTGCTCTCACCCCTCCTCCCCATGCCTGGACTACACGAATGCATGCTTGCGGTACTACGAGTAATTCGTCCAGGACGAGAAACTTCAGATCCAAATGTGACTGAAGTGAGAACATTTCAATAGTGTTCCTGATAAGTACATGCCATAATACAACTTAGGAATATCGTATAACAAGGAATTGGTGTTTCACAATATGTTACTAGTGAGTAACTGCATGCATTTCCGTTGTACGTTGTTCTAATACCACGTATATGGAAAATGATAATATTTTAAAAACTAAGAATGACAAGTATTGTATTCCACCCAAAAGTTCGATGTCGAGATTTCGCCGGAAATATATGTTTTGAGAACCCCTGAATCCAAAAAAGAAGCATTTTTAGAAAAAGGTCCGTGTGTGTGTCTGTGTGTGTGTGTGTGTGTGTGTGTGTGTGTGTGTGTGTGTGTGTGTGTGTGTGGACAGCATAACTCAAAAACAAAAAGTCGGTTAAAAACTAAAGTTGGTATTTAAGTTTAATGTCTTTCAAGGATGCAACACGAAGATTTTGAAGAAAATAGCCCCACCCTAAACTACCCTTTACATGGAAGATTTTTTGAAAATTATGATTTTCTTGAAAATGGCTTTAACGATTTTGATTAGAATGCCATATGTTTGAGACATTTTTATGATAAATGAAATGTATATCTTGAATTTTCTGGCTATAGCCCTTGTAGTCGTATTTACTCTGGACGACTTTTGCATAACTGGTAAACCGTTAGAGATAGACCAAATTATACTATACAAAAATGTAGATCTTGCTAAAATACACAATCTATGTCTCAATAAATTTTCTTGTAGGGTGAGCCATTTCGGAGATATTCCTTGTTATGTGTGTGAGTTTCGGAAAACTTAAAAGCTTTCGTGAAATGGAACATCGTTGTTCATTTTTGTATATGTTACGTGTGCAAAGAGAACAGAATCTCAAAGCTTTAAAAGATTTGACTGTCGCACAAAGCCTACTGTATTCTAATATTCCCCTTGCACCTACAAGGAAATAACCAATAAGATAATTTGTACAAATGTTTATTTTAACTAACACGAAGAAGATATAGGAATAAGAGTTTGTAAGAATGGTTAGTACAAAAGTAGAGAAAGTCATGTGAGTGCAACACATCAGATTTTTCATAATCAAGTTCAATTGTAATAAGTTCACGACAGAATGTGATTTATACTACCCTCTCGCGTAAAGTAGTGCAAAACCAACTTGCGTAGTGTTATTGTTGTTGTAGTGTTTAACGCCCGCTTTTACTACTACGGCACCGCAGGCGGTGACACTGATGACACATGGAATGAAGATGGAGCACCGGTGGAATGAGATGGCGGGGGAAACCGGAGCTCCCGGAGAAAACCCGCCCTGACGCCGCTTCGTCCACCACCAATACCACATGCGGGTCCCTGGGATCGAACCCGGGCAGCCTAGGTGGTAGGCGAGCGCGCTAACCGCTGGGCCACAGCGCCGCCTGCGTAGTGTTAGAAATAGCCGTACACTTAACTGTACATGTTTATATAGTGGTACCTCTTAAGTTTGTAAATTTATTAATACAGATCAGAGTTGTTACTTTGAAAATATAAACTAATTATGATCACTCCAAATTCAATTATAACACAGTAAACCAGCGATGTTCAACGTTTGCAAAAGAGGGGATGTTGGTTTTACCTCCTTCCTCCGGACGCCTTTGCCTCTGTTTAAACCCCAGCCGTACATTGTGTTGCAGTGGCGGTTTGATTTGTACGTTGCGTTTGATTTACGAAAGCACTTTCAAATCTTATGTGATAAAGACCTGTTCATTGGTGACTTGTTTGGTATTGCTTGCGTTTAAGAAGTCTCTCAATATTTGGCGACAAAGTCCAAGCCTTAGAAGATCCACTAAGTGATCGTCGCATAACATATTGCGATAAAGATTTGTAGTATAGTTCAATTGGAGAAACTCTGTTCGCAAATATATGTAGAGCTATACTCACTCTTTTACACACTATTCTTGCAAATGCTTATTTCTATTTCTACTACATTTTAATCGACATAAGCATTTTCAGAAATTACCTTATTTCTAATTTTCCTCTAGACGCAAGGGGAATATGGAAATACAGTTGACTTTAAGCGATAGTGAAATTTTTAAGAGATGGTTGCTATGCGATGTCTTTGAAATTCCGTTCTCTTTCCAAAGTCAAGGAATGAAAAAGCGAATTGCATACTCCTATTTGAAAAAAAAGAAACGTATAAGTATTGGCAAATTCAAACAAATAAGAATATCTCGCAAATGGTTCACTCAAAAGAAAAAAGTATTTGACATAAATTGTATGTTTTAAATAGATCCACATTTTTTATTTAGTAGCTTTTGTCTGTCTCTTACTGTTTACCATTTATGCAAAAATCATCCAGAATGAAGAGGTCTTCTGAGAACATTCCCAGAAAATTCAAGGTATGACTTAGAAACTGCCATGGAATCGCCTGTTTGTGTGCGTTACTAGATACTGAGTGACTGTCCCTCCGACTGAGGAGTGGAGTGGGGTATTGCCGCTCACTGTGTAAGGTTCTCCAAAGAGAAGGTTGGACTTCCCTGCCCTAGACAGCTAAGACCAGATATTTCCCTCTCACCAATTGAATTGATTCATTCTCTTGAATATACACATTCCCTAAAATGATATTATAAAAATGCATCTGTTGTAATGCATTGTTTCAAATTCTAGCGAATTCATTAAGAGATACGAGACAGATGTCCGCGAAATCCGTGTAATGCTGGAGAACGTTGACAAAGTTTAATGCATAATGTGTCCGAAATTCATTTTCATGGGCCTAAATGACAAAAGTGCTAAAAGGATTCTTCCAGGGTGTAGCGTGGTGGGCACTTGGAACTCCTGTTAAGGGTATGCATAGGTGAAATTACTAAATTCTACAATTATTATAGGGTTTTGTTCAAACTTATATCTGACCGATGTATACAAGGAATAATGTACGTTCAAATTTTCATGTAATATCTTCAACACTCTTAAATTTGTTATTTCTTCTAGCTATTGTTTTGGTTGTGTACCTAAACTGCTCCACACGTTGAAGTTTGATAATTTTAAACATTATTCTGTTATAAATAAGTACTCCCAAAATAATGTTGAGAACAGGAAATGTTATAATGCTTTGGTTTATTAAATAAAAATTATTAACTTTGAAATATAATATTTTCACAATTGTTGTTTTTATTCAGCTTTATAATTCACCAACTGGTAAATATCAATCACCAACACTATTTTTCCTGCATTGTCAGTTTGTTGATTAGAAGCACTCTGATTCTACATTCGGAGTAGTAGGTTTCCAAAAAATGCAGCGTTCTCTCTACAATACATGTTTTCCTCGTAGTGAAGCACACGGAAGCATATGAGCAGTTTGCATACCCTGCCTTTGGTTTCCTAGCGTATTTTTCTCTTACACGTTTACACACATTAAAATTCAAAATGCTGCTTGTTGTACTCTGATACGTACAGAATAAGTTAAACATATGAAATTGACCTTCACTGCCAAACAAAATACTGCGAAACTTAGCTTTAAACCTCATTAACATTAACAAGTGAGATGCACGTTTAGGCGTCACATCCACTATTTCCGCGCATCATTTGACGTGACTGGCGTGGGGCAAGCACCAGTCTTGTTTCAATGTTTTATGTGATACGTCAACAATACTAATTCATAGCAAGTTGTTTTTCGAAACATACTCCTCGGCAAGCATTACACCAATTGGATTAGTATATAGATAATTGGAAAAGTTAACTAAGGAGGACTGGCAGGGTATGCAACACATCACCCACATCCTTTGACGCTGCGCCCCTGTTGTTCCCATATATAGAGCCGCAGAGTTAAGTTCCCTGTTCGCAACTACTGCACTATAGTGTACTATGCATCTTAGAGCGGCTGTGCTTAACACAGCCAGTGTTATTGTCCATGTGACTGTAACCTGCATTGCTCTCCTGGGACTGGAAATGCTTTGCCTTCGTCATATAGAATGTAGACATAAATATATCGGAAATATATGTTTAAGTACCTATCTGTAAATCTCCGGAATAATTAAATAAATGCATATACGGCAAGAGGATCACCTCCGTAGCGCAGTTTGTAGCGCGCTTGCCTCTGGCGCGGAGGACCCGGGTTCAATCCCCGGTACCAGCATGGGGATTTTGCACCTTCTGGAAGGTCTGGCACGGGGTACACTCAGCCTCGTTGGGTCCCAGGAGCTTCTTGATGGAGAAGTAACGGCCCCAGGTCGAGAAGGCAGCATAACTGGCGGGGAGGGCTAGCGACGCTGACCACGTACCACCCTCTAGTACTGTACCCCACCAATGACGCCTGTAGTGGGCAGAGGTGGGGTACGCAGTGGCTGGGTGGCAAGCCTTGGGTTTTAATGTTAATATACGGCAAGAGATAGACATCTTTAGTTTGCAATTAATAATAGTATTAATAATATTAATAGTATTAATGACCGCCTCCGTAGGGCAGTTGGTAGCGCGCTTGCCTCTGGCGCGGAGGACCCGGGTTCGATCCCCGGTACCAGCATGGGGATTTTATCACCTCTGGGAGGTCTGGCAGGGGTGCACTCAGCCTCGATAGGTCCCGGGGGGACCAATTGAGGAGCTACTTGATGGAGAAGTAGCGGCCCCAGGTCTAGAAGCCCGCATAACTGGCCGGGAGGGCTCGGGGCGCTGACCACGTCCCACCCTCCAGTACTGCACCTCACCAATGACGCCTGTAGTGGGCAGAGGTGGGGGACGCAGCGGCTGGGCGGTAGGCCTTGGCCCCTCGTGGGCTGTCGCGCCGGGGTTTAGTTTAGTTCAGTAATAGTATTAATAGTATTAATCATCATAATAATTATGATGGTGATTATTATTATTATTATTATTATTATTATTATTATTATTATTATTATTATTATTATTATTATTATTATTATTATTATTATTATTATTATTATTATTATTATTATTATTATTATTATTATTATTATTATTATTATTATTATTATTATTGTTGTTGTTGTTGTTGTTGTTGTTGTTGTTGTTGTTGTTATTGTTATTGTTGTTGTTTGAGAACTGTTTAAAGTTAATGAGGAAGAGTATACCTTTCATTGCTTACAGCTAATTAGTTTTGGTTCATGTAAATGAAAAACAATAACCATAAGTTGTTTTTTCCCCTGTACAAGCCTCAGCTGTTCCGTAAATATCTGCAGTTCGATGTTCAGTTTTCTATGCCAATGACATTAAAAGCTTCCGGTATTTTCTTAACCGTTTGGAAACATTTGTGTTGGTAAAATTAGATCTCTCATCTCCGAACATAACTGTAATAATGGGGCTAATGTTAAGAGTTGGCCAATCCGCCTGCCTATAGTTTGCTACAGTCTCTTCAGGTAAACTTAAAAATGAAATCCAATTATTCTAATACGATGAGTTATTCTTTCTAATATTACTTGCTATTACCAGTTGGTCTACTGCACTGACAAAGAATGATTGTTACACTGCTGTCGCAGCTTCATGTCCATTACAATTACTGTCAATAAAGAACCATTTTGGCCGGAAAAAAAAAATTGTGTGAAATATTTGCAGCCATCTAGCTTTTTGACAAATGGATATAAATGGTTTATTATTTCACTAACTGTCGCATACACATTCTGTAAACAATGCTGCAATGCATTTCTACCTTAATTCGAATGAATTCAGTCACAATTTAATATTAAAATGCCATGCAAAGTTTAATTTCTAGGAGAGATTGTGCAACGTCATGTTAACATTAAATTGTGAATAAATTCATTTGAATTAAGGTAGAAATGCATTACACCATTTTCCCACAATGTTTGCGCGACAGTTAGCGGAATAATAAACTGTTTATATCCATTCTCAAGAAACTAGATGGCTTCAAATATCATCTCATCACGGTTTAGGAATTTCACGTTTTGGCTCCAAATGTTTGGCACGAATTATATATATATATATTTTTTTTTTTTTTTTTTTTTTTTTTTTGCGAAACGGTCCTTTATTGACAATAACTGTACTGTACATACATATTAGTTACACTCATCATGTAGAATCCCTGGTTAACGTGTGGCCGAAGCAGTACCTCCCACCCTGTATAAGACTGCAGTTCGCTTCCGTAAACAAAGCAAAAGAAGAGGTTTCTTTTTAACTCCTATTTGAATGCAATATGATCAAAACAGGTCTTTGCAAGGTCACGCTTGCTATACATAATACGGGCGGGGATCAGGCTGATCCTTATTCTCTCATTCGGAATGTTTTATGAAAGACTAGGTGATGTACAGTGGTGTAAAACCGTTGTGTATGCTTGTGACTGAAAGGAAACACTATCAATAACACCAAGATATTTATAAAATATTTTCAAACTCTTATATGAAGCTAAAAAAGTTCCAGCAGTTACTTTAAACGGAAGCTATATAATTTAATTGCCGTAAATCTTACAAAGTTCCTCTTCATTTTCGATTTCCTTCTGCTAAGAACTCAGGACTGAATGTATGGCATCTGGTTATAGCCTATGTAGTCCTGTTTACTCTGGATGGATCTGGATAACTGGTAAACCGTAAGAAATCCACCAAATCTTGCTGTAGAAAAATGTAGATGTTGCTAAAACACACAGTTTAAGTTCACATAAATTTTGTTGTAGAGTGAACCATTTCGGAGATATTCCTTGTTATTTATGCGAGTTTTGGAAAACAAACTTTCGTCGAATGGAACATCGTTATTCATTTGTTATATGTTAGCCTTATAACGAGAACGGCATTTGAAAGCTTTAAAACATTTGAGTATCGCTCAAAGTCTACTGTATTCTAATATTCCCCTTGCACTACAAGGAAATAAGTAATAAGATAATTTCTGCAAATGTTTATCTCAATTAACACGAAGAAGATATAGGAGTAAGTGTTTGTAAGAATGGTAAGCACAAGAGTAGAGAAAGTCATGTGAGTGCAACACAGAAACTATTCAGTTAGGTTTCATGCATTAATTAGCGAGTGGGACCATTTGAGTAGTAATGCACGTAGCCACTCACCTTGGTCGCTGAGGCCAGGAGCACGGCGGCCAACACCAAGCGCCTGTGAACCATGTTCATACCGTATTGACGGCTGTTGACCCACTAGCTTGTTCCTGTGACTAGTTTCTCTCATTATTCCGGTTCGAGAAGGGGTGGCATTACCATGCTCCGTTTCCCTCTCTCACTCAATCAGTTGCGTCAAACAAATGACGCACTCTATGCACATCACATTCTATATATGCACATACTTACGTTTTGAAGTTATTGTGGCACGCATGCGCGGCAGCAATATGGTGCTGGCGAGGTTATGTTCTTTCCTATTCATTAAACATCCTCTACGGTATATTCGATACGACTAATTAGAGATCCTTTACACTTGTTATGTAACCTAAAGCGTTTCATTTACTTTAAATTTACGATCTCTGCTGCAATAAAAAGTGAGGTGTATTTAATGTACTGCCGCCCATGTGCAAGGCCGGAAACCACTAACCTCACTTTACGCACCTCTTCTTTCCTCAAGCAATGTTCAATTTGTAGTTCATTGTACTGACCGAAAGTCAATGAGGGACATTCCAACATTGAGCAGAGCTAGCGAGACCACTACATCTGTATAAGATGTATGTGCGAAATCATGGAACGTTTGCGCTAAAAGCGACACCCAGCGTTCCGCCAAATGACGTTGCTAGGATCTGCGCGAGTGATGACATGCAAATTTCTGGTGGGGCTACGATCACTGTTTGCTCCCTTGAAATAAACAAGACCCTACCGATAATTCGAGCGGCACTGTACATAATCACGTGCTGTTCCCGATGTCTAGTGCACGGAAGTCGGAGGGATGCTAACCTGACAGCCACAGAATACAAAAGTGAACTCGGGCACAAACCCCTGGGAAACTATCGGCCATTCGACACGGCTAAAAATACCTCTTGTAAATCCCTACAAAGAAAACAATGTTGCAATTATGCAGTAAATGAATCTTTCACACTAAGAGTGTGTAGGACAAGGTACGGAAACGTAGAATTAGATTTCCTTCATAGAAGCCCTGAATTCCAAGTACCTTGACCAGGCATGTGCACGAGAAGGGAGGTAGCGATTGAACTTGCCTCACTCACCCCACATTCTCTCGCCTTCGTGTCATCTGTGTGGTAGTAACAATTTCTACGCTGGTATTAACTATTTTGTTTATATTAAACATATTTTGTACACAATAATTATTACAGCCACTTGTTCTAGTTAGGCAAATTACATAATCTTCGAGTTTATAACCTTCCTTTATCTTATGCACGTAGTATCCTTACACTGCCTTATGATTTAACATACTATATTGTTTCTCTTTGCAATAAATAAAGCAGTAAAAGTTCATTGCTGTTTAGCCTTAAAAATATTTTAAAGCTATTTGATCAACATAAATTGTTTGGTTTTAAACTTAATATTATGTTCAAACTTTAAAACACGAAATGCAATATTTTATATGAAATAAACGAATAAGAAACTAAACCCCTGAAAAGTGGAATCATATCGTCCCTTTTATATGTTTACAAATGCGAGTATTCAGAAAGTACCTTTTGAAATTGTAAATAAATACCTGTAAGAAGCTTTATATTTGCAAATTGAAATCCGCATATTTAACAGCAAACTTTCTTGTTCTTGTAACTTACAACAAATTCTCTCTACCAGTCTTCATGAAACAGCCATACTCGCCACTGAATGAGGCGTGTTGGAACCTGAATAGCAGTGAAGGGGAGGGATGGCCTGTGGAGTGAGGCAAGAACGCGAGAACGCAAGTGGCCCAGTTGAACCGATTTTGCCCATGCTTGACTTGGAGCACTGTAAGTCGCCATTAGAGTATGCTATCTTATAATTTGAGATCTTCTTGTGGTTTACCGGGGTCAAATGCTAGACAGTTGGAGAATTTAATGTCGTGCCGGTATGTTATGGTAGTTCAATGGTAAGAGCAACCGGAAGGAAATCGGAAGATCCGTGGTTCAAATCCCGGCTAGGGTATTGCATTTTAAAGTCTGGTTCTGCCTTTCCATGTGCAATATATGTACAGATAACTACAATAATGTATAAAATGGAAAATGGAGCTAGTCTTAAAAAATGCAATCCCATCACGGATGTTCAGCTATCTGTGTCGAAGCTCTTACCGGTTGAATTACCATCAGAACCTGTATGAAACCTTCTCTTCTATTTCAAGTATCAGATGAAGCGTGTAACTTATATCTACTATAGAAATTCAACTCCAAAAGCACTTGCAGAACTTACTTTTCTTTTCAGGAGGGGAATGTGCAAACGATTTCAGGAAATTCAAATGTCCTAAAAGGCAATTCATCTGTGAAGTTAGTAAAATCCAAAGCATAACCTGGCTCATACGTTACAATATTACACACAACAGGGGCAATATTTTTGCTATACTTCAAAATGTGAGCTTGCATGGTTATTCAAATATAAGTCTTTCTTGTTAAAATTCTTTGCTCTAGTAAAATTATGCAATTTTCATGACATTCAAATAAAAATTCAGGTTTTACAGTTCATACCTTTACTAAAAGATCTGTTATATTCGAATCTTTGTATTAACTACTAATTATTGTAGAAAATGTTTTACTTTTTCTATTTTAATTTTTTTTTTTTTTTTTTTTTTTTTCAATTTCAACATTTTTCCTCAAATTGAAGCATTATATTAAACCAGTATAATTGATTTCTTAATGTATTTTTGTGATCCGGTGTAAATTTTTTGAAACAAGTAAAACATTGCATCATGTGGAGCGTTTACAGTACGAAAACGTGCCGAAAAGTTTGCGAGAAAATAAGGTTTCAAGTTAGATGTCTTTACTAATAAGCATGCGCCTGAAACTTTACTTTGGCGGTAATGTAAAAGCACCAAATGAAGAGGGAAAAATTGCCCTCTTAAGGTCTAGAATCCATATTGTTACATGATGAGCCCAGTTACTCTTTATGTCACTTTATTTCCCTTAAAACGGAATCACAATTCACAGCTCGTGACCTTGCAACTCACAGCATTTCTGTTTTGTCTGTCCTTGACACAAATACTGCTCAACTCTTCACAGGTCGCTCTGGCAATAATTCTAACTCCTCGATTAAAGCTGACTTAAAGTGACTCAACACTGATTTCTCTATTCGTACCGACCCCCTTATGTTGCCGAGAATTTGATACCGGTGAGTTTTCTGGAAATAGACGTTTCGCGAAGCTTCTCGTAAAAAGCCCTGCAACTGAAGATTCTAGAACTGTGTGAAAAGAACTCTGTTGTTACCTGCCATTGTCGCGTGTTGCATAGCAACGTAGTGGTGTGAGGTAGCTGACCTTGAGTCTGATTTGCTACCACGCTACTATTTTGTAATGAATAACATTTATAGTGTTTTCATTTTCACCAGTCCACGCAAGGACATTGTTGGCCGCTTTACAGCCATGTTCCCTGTCCCTTTTGCAGTATTGTTGTATGAGTCCGCCAGTCCCTCTCTTGACACCAGAGTTACTACAACACTACTGTTACTGCAAGAGGGGAACCGAACAGATTGGGAAAGCGGCAGCAAAGCGAGCGGGGGGAATGGCCTTGAGTGGGCTGGTAAAAATGAACTCACTATAACAACTTTCATTCAGTGAACAGTAATATCAATCAATTGAGATTATTTTTTTCTCACGTGTAAATGTAAATACGTTTTGACTCTCCTAAGTCAGGAAAAGAGTTACTCGGCTGAGAAGTTTGAGAAAGCAGTATTTAATAAACATTCGTGTCTTCTTTGGGACGTCATTTACCGTGTCAGATAAATGCTCAGTTTGTCCTGCGAAAATGCCCACTCCAATCATTAGAACAGTTTCTATTCATCTAATAGTTAATATTAGTATTCCTAATCTGTATAAGTAAAATGAATATGGAAGTTGTAATCATAAGAATATTCCTGGATTAGCAAAGTTTGTAACTATATGCACGCCCTTAAAGTGAATCATGAGAGCTTTCTGCACCTCCAACAAGCACATACAGGTTGGAGAAATTATATCAACATCAGTTTAACTGTTAAGTAATAAGAAATGGGAAGCCCTTACAGATATTTTTAAATACACTGAAATATACTGCTTCAGTTCGATTAATCGTGAGAAGTGGCTCTGTGGTATGTAAGGTTGCCATTCGGGAGGTTCCGGGTTCGATTCCTGGAAACAGCCACTCCGTTCATGGGCGTTTCGTGGTTTCCCCGGGTCAGTAGGCGAATGCTGGAGTGGTACCTCTTCTACTATGACTTTCTTGTCTCTTATTTCCCGCTCTCAGGATTGTAGTACCAGGCGACGGTGTTAGGGGTGTTGCGGGTGGACGGTGCTATTTGTTGAGGTTTCTTCTTGGCGTCGGTCGGATTATTTCGAGCTGGAAATGTTAGGGATCCCATCCCTGCTTGCTCATCCCGATCTGGTCGTCCTTCGGGTCTCTCCCCTCATCCCTCCCTCTCAGGGGTCACGATAGAAGCACATTGGCCTACGGACGCAGCTCTCTTCCGGTTGGAGTTTCCTCCGTAATGTCCCTTATCTTTACCTTTCAGTGTGATGAAAGAGTGACCAAATCAGCGTGAGGAATAACACTTGTTCTGTAAGATAAGTAGGCTTATTAAGTTCCATTGATACACTCAACATTCCAACAGTTTTGAATGAAAGCAGCTTTACTTTAAGAGCACTTAACCTCAGCTACAAGTGACTAGCCATTTCTTGCCACATACACCATTTCCAATTAGTATTGTTTTCATTGCACACGTTCTCAGGTTATACTTCGCTTTTTCCGGCTCCAAAACTTTTGATATATTAGGATTTTGAAGGATTTCCCAAGCGAAACGGAATGTAAAGGCATACAGTTCCATGTTGGGAATCATTAGCATTGTTGGTGGCAGCTACCAGCCACGCGTCAAAGAGAACCGAAGTCGATAATCTCACCCCCTCACCCCACTGTCCGGCAATTAAACAAGGTAACAATGGAGTGGGTCGGGACAAACACCGATTCTAGACGGTTTGAGAAGCTCTTGACTGCCGGCTTGTTTACAAGTTTCAAGAAAAGGTGTATTTTCCAGAGATTCACCGGCACTTCGCCTGGAATATGAAAGCAACAGAGCATGGACAGAGGAGCGGTTTTAAGTGCAGAAGCAAGTTCTAGTGAGTATGAGTGTGCCGTCGGAGGCAGTTGTTTGTGAGAGAGAGTATTAGTGAAGTGTGTGTCAAGGTTGTACGATCGGACAAGACTGTGAGTTGCAAGGTCAGACGAACTGTAAACTGTGTTAACCATAAAACAGAATACTGTGTCTTTGTGATTCAGCTTTAAAAGGGAAATAAAGTGACAGAAAAACTAACTCGACTTGTCATTCGTCACAATATTTTGCTGGCACTATATTCACATGATGATTTGTAGCAAAATGTTATTTTTGTCACTTGTAACATTTAAGTATCTTTACAAGACATAATTATCCAATGTGTAAATCATTTCGGATAGCAAAAGCGTAGTATTAAAATTAAACATGTTAATTTAGGGGTTTCAAATGACTGAAGCTTAAGATTTACTAGCCCACTAGTTTATTTAAAGAAAAAGTGTGTTAACTAAACTAAGGTAGACAAAACAAACAACGCAACAGTCAAAGCAATAGCAAGTAGAGTTGCTTTGAAAAGCACATACTTGTTTATTTACCATAAAATGTGCCTCTTCAAAAATAAGTAAAAGGTATATTCCAATATGCCATCATCATCATCACCATTATCATTAGGGAGCGAACCTTCATACAGCGAACGAAATGTTGCGGAGTTTGGACTACAGGAAGTGGGAGGGATCAGTCTGTCACATGATCACAGCACAGGAAGACTAGGTACAGTCGACGCACGAAGTTGTAGATAAAGTTGTTGTATAACTTACATTTAATGCTGTCCCCATTTGCAGTAAAATATTCACTACCAAATTTTTGTACATGTTCAGCATGAACATTTCGCTTTTCGTGCTGTAGGCATTTTACTGTGTGGAACTAGTGAACACATTTGAGACACTATGCGCTGTAGGCAGTATGTTTTGTGCTGTCACTGTACTCCTGCAATGACGTCACGCTCTGCCCTTTTAGCAGGTAACTTGCGCTCGCCTCATTTCATGATAGCTGTATAAACGTTCAAAGCACAATTATCATCGTATTATCAGGATTATGGCCTCTTCCTTCTTCAGAAATATTTCAGTAATTATTTTTAAAGTAATTAATTATTGTTCCAGCCATCTTTTTCTCCGTCTCTAGCCCTTAGCTGTCCTTTACCAATAGGTTAATAACTAAAAGCTTTTAAGGGTATTCATCGGTGACCATTCTTAGCAGATGCTCGTATCATTATTGTCAGTATTCATCAATAGTATGTAATATACACTGTATTTTGAGCTCAGGTCGAATATTTTCGTTACCTTTGTGTTACTGTAATGTAGCTATTTTCTCTTAGGGGTCTCAGCAGTTTCGTTTCCGCTGTTTCAACCCTTTTTCTCTGTTTTTTAATCCAGCTTTCACAAGGTTGGAATAGTCATTGTTTTGTAAAATGTAATTAGTTTTCTTTCCTGCCCTTTCTCAATAGAGTTCGTTTTATAGTTACCAGTAGTTGTAGGAATTTGGATAGTTTGAGTTCTTGATCTCTTATTCTATTTCATGTATTTGGTCAGCCCAAATAATATATATAATAAACCCGAGGTGCAACAGCCCTTTCCGTGTCAAGGCCTACCGCCCCACCAGGCGTCATGAGTGGGGTGCAGTACTGAAGGTGGGCCATGGTTATTACCCCGACTCCTACCAGCCGGTGACGTCTTCGCAACCAGGGATCGCTACTTCTCAATCAAGTAGCTCCTCAACTGATCCCTCAGGCACCTAACGAGAATGAGTGCACCCCGTACCAGGTCTCCCCACGGGAGAAAGTCTCCACGCCGGTACCGGGAATCGAACCCGGGCCTGGGTCTCTCGCTTGGTAGGGTTTAGTAAGCAGCAGCGCTACCACCGCGCTAAGGAGGCGACCTATACAGTATGTTTAAAAAGTGTCCGATATTGCAGCAGCAGTTGGGATTGGTCAAAACAAGAATAAATGTTCCTGTAAATATATGTCCGGAAACAAGTACGTGTTGAGATAGGAGTCATTTTATAAAAATGTGCAACGTATGCACATTTTCGATAAGTTTGGCATATACCAATGTCTTTAAACGTCCCCAAAGCCAGAAACCCAATGGATTGAGGTCCGGCGAACGGGGAGGCCATGCTACTGGACCTCCTCTACCAATCCATCGTGCATTAAATGTTTGGTTTAAGTACTGACGTATGATGCGTAGAAACTGGGGTGGTGCCCCGTCATGCTTAAACCACATGGGTCGTCTTTCTACAAGCACAACTCCTCCAAAAGGACGGGCAACTCATCGCACAGGACTCGATGGTACACAGCACCTGTTGGTAAAACGTATGGTCCTAGGAGTCTGTCACTCACAAGTCCTGCCCACACATTAACACTAACTTGCACCTATAGAGGTTCTAAAATAGTATTAACAAAGTTTTTAAAAGAAGTATTACATTTACCTATAGTAAATCCGGCCTAACAAAGCTAATAAAATCAACAGTAATGTAAAAAAGCAGCAGTAACATTAAAAAATGGTTCTATTTAATTCTCTTCCTCAGAAAGCTTCGGTCAGGAACCAATCAGAGCGTTCTCTGCGGTCACGTGCTTACAGCCACTACAAGCGTTTATGTACATCAAGTGACTTTCTCATTTCGGCAGCACTATAGTAATAGTATATGTTGGGATTGGAGAGTGCCCAACGGCCTCGCACCTCGACCTAAACCCCTGACTTCCAGTGAAGTGAACACCAGAAGGATACCCGGGCGTATCAGCCCCAGGCCTACGGGTGGGTTCGAACCCGGAATCACTCCAAGACCGTGTCACATCCTAGCCCACTTCAGGGACCACATTTACCTAAATGCGACACTGTGGATTTTAGACGAAAGAATATTTTTTGTGTTTACGCTGCATTCTATTAAGAACTGAAGGAGGAAAAAACATTTCTTTTGTTACAGGTGCGTTCTTAATTCTCGGCCGGTACATCGTTCTTCTGTTTTATTTAACAAAAATGTTAAGTGTTGTGCTCACATGACTTTCTCTACTTTTGTACTAACTATTCTTACAAACTCTTATTCCTATATCTTCTTCGTGTTAGTTGAGAAAAACATTTGCAGAAATTATCTTATTGCTTATTTCCTTGTAGGTACAAGGGGAATATGGGAATACGGTAGACTTTGAGCGATATTCAAATCTTTTAAAGCTTTCAGATTCCGTTCTCTTTGCACGGTTAACATAAAAAATTAATAACGCTGTTCCAGTTGACAGAAGTATGTTCTCCAAACTCACACAAATAACAAGGAATATCTCCGAAATGGTTCACTCAAAAAAAAAAAAAAAAAAAAAAAAAAAAACCGGACATAAATTGTGCGTTTCAGCAAACTCTACATTTTTGTTGTATAGTAAGATTTGGTCTATCTCTTCCAGCTTAACAGTTATGCAAAAGTCATCCAGAGTAAATAGGATTACATGGGCTATACCCAGAAAATTCAAAATATACATTTCATTTGCCATATAAGTATCTCATATATATGGCATTTTAATCAAAATCGTCAGAGCCATTTTCAAGAAAATAAAAATTTGTAAAAAAATTGTTCATATAAAGGGTAGTTTAGGGTGGTGGAGTTGTATTCAAAATCTTGTGTCGCACCCTTGAAAGACATTAAACTTAAAAACCAATTTTGGTTCTTAACCAACTTTTTGTTTTTGAGTTGTGCTGTCCACAGACTGACACACACAGGCACATACATACACGAACCTTTTTCTAAAAATGTTTTTTTTTAATTCAGGGGGCCTCAAGACATATATTTCCGGTGAAATCTTGACATCGAATTTTTGGGTGGAATACAATATACATTCTCTACTTTACTATATGTAGCAGAGAAAGTAAACATTGCAGCTATTTGCATGAAACACAATATAATCAAAGTTAGTAGCAATTAACGAGTCTAGTTTCACGACTTTTATGTTTCCTTAAGGGACACTGGGAGTGAAATTTTGGTCAAAATTGTCAAAAAAGCGAAAATTGTTTTTTTACCTTAAAATGTTCCTGGAACACCGGTGCATTTGGATCAGCTAACATTTTTCATATCCCCCACTCCATGTGGTTATTACGGCCCAGTGCTCTTCCCTTAACGTACACAGAATGCTCCTATATAAAAGCCTGTTTTTTCTCAAAACTACATTTCTGCACATTCCAAAAGAAGGTAGCGCCTGAGTTTTGCTTCAAATTCAATGAAAATTTCCAAAAGTATTCATAAATAGCAGCTAAACAAAACTATGATTCAATATTGATGTTATCATTAACATGAATTCCAAAAACATTTTTTGTATGGAAAAAAATCAATAATTTTTAACATTAAATTTTCTTTGTTTTTAAAAAACTATGTACAGCATAATCAGCAAACGTATTTGAAATATCTCTTCATACAATTGTTACCCGTGTTTTAGAGTATCAGTTCTGCCAATATAAATGAATTTTGAAAAGTCAATAGACGCAAGCTCTATTTTGAAAATGTGCCTATTAAATTCATAATATACTTTATATATCATAAACGAATTATCCAATTTTAATGAAATTTGGTGTACCTCCTATTCTCATATAAATACAAACACAGTAAAAATTTCAGAAAAATCTATCAAGAAATGTAGAACTTTCAAATTTCACTCCAAGTGTCCCTTAAAGCACTGATGTCATTGAGGGGAAACAGGGTGGCTACTTTTCCCTTCCTTGTTACCCTTCGCTGGTGACGTAATATATATGTGCGCAAGGAAGAATACTGGGTGGATTCCTGACACCGATTTCTTATTTTGCGAAACTCAAAGGGATGCAGAAGCACTGCATTACCCACTGCCAGTCACCTTTACCCTGTACGGCCATGCCACTAAGCCAAAGCGAGTGGAGGGGGAAAAGAGAGCTCACAGCTGCACAACGGTGTGTGCTGTTGTACGCATTTTGCAGCATTTTAACGATTGCAAAAGCTGAACTGCGTATAAAGGCGCTTTTTGTATAATAGGCACCTTAGTTTTCCTTTAAGCATCTCATAGGAGAGACACGTGTTAACATTAGAGTCCATTTCACATCTAAATTCTGTTACATTGCTCATCTATAACCACAATGTTTCATTACACTAATTTGAATGTTTGAACCGTTATATAATCCTATAAATCATCAAACTTCATAGCATAAAAAAGAATGGGAGTAGAGAAATTGCAATGCAAGTGATACGCCACTGATACCGTTTCCGTTACGCATGCCACACCGTGTACCTTCCTACTTAAATCTGGACGTGACCACATTGTGTTGTTTCGCGGCCAAGGGAAATATGTATGTCAAGCGAGTGCGTCGCAGGTCACAAACAATACTTGCTCTATGAAGAAAGCCAACGACGGACGGAAAGAAGATTAAACCTCTAATTTACATTGAAAGTGTCTTTATTTCCTTAACACGTAACCAGCTTCATTTGTGTGAAACTCCCATTCCACACACACCACGCGAGTTTCTTCAGCTTAATGCTTTGGCCACACCAGTTCAACTTGTTTCATTCTCATTTGTTACGGAAGCTTTAAAAACAGAGATAATACAGAAAATCCATATGGCAGCATATCCAGAGTTTTGCACTTCCATCATCTAAATTAATTGAAACAATTGACGACTCCGGCCACATCTTTAGTCTGGTGTTTAGCACGCTAGCCTCCTAATCAGAACGTCCTGAGTTCGATTCGCGACTGGAGGGTGGGACATTTTCTTTGGTAATTAAATGCAAATCAGTTTGGGGATTTAATGTCGTGCCAGCAAGTTGCCATGGTAGCTCAGTTGGTTAGAGCAGCCATGCAAAGAGCGGAAGATCTGTGATGCAAATCGCGGCTACGTCACTGCATTTTTCAACCTGTTTCTACCTTTCAACCTTGGCCTACACACAGCTTTGTGTGAAACAAGTATTTATTAGTATCACTGAACAGTCTAATGGAGATTAACTAGCTTAAAGCACTTACGAGATTGTAAGTCACCAATGAGGTGCGTTATCTGAAATATGATTTGAGATCTCCTTGTGGTTTACCGGGAAAATGCGAGTAGATGGGGAATTCAACATGGTACGACAAGCTGCCATGGCTTAGAGCAGCCGATCTGTAGTTTAAATCCTGGCTGTGGCATACAATTTTTCACTCTGATTCTGCCTTTCAAATTTTCTTTGGCCAGAATTATACACCATCCACTCTAGAGTCTTGAAGTATGAAAGAGAATATGAATATCTGTATGAATTTAAAAACAACCCAAGATAAACACAAACAGCAAATGCGTGAACATGATTGCCATAAGCAATTGTTCCAAAAACAACATGCCAGATGGTTAAAGGTGGCATATAAATAAAACAAAATAAGAAAATAAAATAAATCACTATTAATTATAAATTTATCGGTGGCTGAAATTTCCAGAATCTGCAAAAATATGCCTGTCAACATTACATTGCTTGTGCAATTTCATATTTGTAGACACAAAGGGAAGAAATCATTAAATATTGAGTTTCCGTTCTCGTGTGAATATGAGCATTGCTGGAGCTATAGCGCGTATCAGAATGCACGCAGGTTTTTAGCGTGTGTTATGTACGAAGCAAAAGAGTGACCAATTCCGATGCTACTTAACGAGGCGGTGTGAGGTGTGGACAGGAAAAGTGATAGAATTCACAGCCCAAGGGCATTTTGGGCAGGTGGCAGCTTATCCGCCTTCTGGACGTCCTATGATCATAATGTCCAAATGTGAGCGCCAGCTAATGGGGTGAGGTATGAGTTTGCTTTACATTCTGTGGGCCCTTTGTCGCATAACGTCTGTAATGTATGGGTGACCGGATTGGGTATACGGGATGTTTGTGTCGTGGACCATACTGAGAATCCTCTGTAGCTTGCGGATGGTGGTCTAAGCCACTGAACCCCAAACACAACCGTGTAGGATCTGATGCTTTACGATCGCACGATGTATGAGTAGCTTCACGTATGTGGACATGTTTGAGTGGAATGTGGTATACTACTACCGTAGCTCAGAGTGGACTATACCTTGTCTTGCCTTGACATTCGGAGAGAGCGTTGGCCTGCGGTTGAGCAGGACTCCAAGGTATTTGGTGGAGGTAAACCATGGAATTCTCCCCCACCATAGCCTCAGCGGACATTCCGCCCGCCAGCGACGGAACTTAGCCAGCAGAAATGCTGACTTCTGTGGGCTAGTGACCATTCTCCATTCACTCTACTGGCCAATGACTTAAAGATGCCATTGAAGAGGAGGGAAGCAGTAGCGACATTTTTATTCTGCGCCATTATGAGGATGCCGTCCGCATGCTATCACGTAACGTATTGGGTTACGTCGAGACGTCAGACATACACAGTAAAGAGTAGCGGTGAGAGTACATTACCTTTCGTAATTCCTTCCATTATGTCTTACCAAGAGACCCTCCCCTCCCCTCCACCCTCACTCGGAATGTGCAGTCCGAATAGAAACTGCCTATTATTGAGGGGCAGGGGGAAGAATGTCTGCCGCATTGAGCTTATACAATACACCTTGATATCACGTCCAGGGTAGCCTCCTCAGCCAAACACAGTTAGTTGAATGTGGTGGAGTGTCTAAGGCGAAAACTGATTTGGTGATCCGGAAGAAGGTGTCTTTCCTCAAGGAAAGGTGTAAGGCAGATAAGAGTCATCAAAAGCTATTGAGACGGTTGAGAACAGGATGATGTATCGGTAACTTAATAACATGCCCGAATTCTTGCAGGGTTTTAACATTCACACCACTCTCGAGTGCTTCCAACAAGTGGGAAAATGACAGAGTTGGAGACATGGTGGAGTTGAAAGATTTCTTCCCTCCCCACTCCATGTTATCTAAGGCCTCGTGTAGGACTTTCAAGCCAAAGCAAGAGTGCTTGCCAGTTACATAAGGACACGTGTAGACTGAGAAAAAATCCAAAGGACGTACAGTTTACAAATCTAGTACATCAGGAGCGCAGTGGTTACTTGCAACAATCTCCTGATGAGGCGGCTACTCCTCTACTAATCATCCACCTAAGTTTTTTTTTTTTGTACTGTTTAACGCCCGCTTTTACTACTACGGCACCGCAGACGCTGACACTGATGATACATGGAATGAAGATGGAGCACCGGTGGAATGAGATGGCGGGGAAACCGGAGAACCTGGAGGAAACCTGCCCCAGCGCCACTTCGTCCACCATGAATCCCACATGCGGTTGCCATCCACCTACTGTCTGTTCATCAGCTCGAGGTCTTAGGGGACTGGGGGGGGGGGGGCAGGACAGGCATTGCACGATAGTGTAACGCGAGCTTTGTAAATATCTTAGATAACGCTGCTGTTGGTTAGGTTGACAACTTACCTCCAATGTTATTCCCGCTATATTTACTCGCTAATATGCTAATATCCCTTAATTTCAATTGAAATTTTGGACGAGTCACTAACATTATCTGGGAAGCAAAGAAAAGAGGGGTGTAGAAGCAGATAAATCCCCGCCTAGGGGTGCTGTGAAATCTGCTAGGATATTGAGTTGTAGAACAAAGGGGTTCAGAGTGACTGCCATATGTAAGTCGATTTTTACAGGATGATAGAAACAAACAAACCTAAAGAGGTTTCTAAAGCAGACGCATTTTTTGTTTTATTGGGCCACATCCTCACACATGTGTGATCTTAATCCCATAGAACTAGCCTGGGACAATATATGGTAATATGAATTGTTAAATAAATGTAACAGGTGACTTTTCCTTACAGGAACTGCACGATATAACGCTCGTACTTGCAACCGAAAGGGGCTGGCAGGGGTTTTGAAAACATATAGAAAACGCACAAAATGATCAGTGAGAGAAAGACGGCGTAGTTAAAATATCGCTTATGTTTTATAAGCTAAATGTACTACATGAACCAAAAATAACATTTAAGTTCCACTACTTTGAGTGACTTCTTTGCTGTGATCTAGCGTGTATACATATTCCAAGGTTGGCAACATTATCGTAACCGCGATTAGAAGCAGGACTGCTGCTTGAAGTGTCAGAATTGTTTACTAACATACTGTTACGCTGCATTCCTCCCAGGGACCATGAGCTCGTGAACAAACTGCAAGTGAAATCCAACACGCACTCTGGCATCTCTACCATAAAGGCTAGAGGATACGAGCACCTCATACTAGCTCAACTTTCCTTTCGGAGCTGTGCTCTTTCTTACCAAGGTATTTAAAATGGGCACACCTTATGCCGCGAAAATGCAAGATAGCCCAGATGGTGTCAATTTCGAAGTCTGGTAAGCACGTCGCTGTACGCCCAGCTAATGTTATATTAGCCTCCCACCCATCCTATCAAAAGTTTTCCTAGCAGCCCGCTTATCGCCATTCCTGGAAAATATTCAAGTCATCCCAACCAATCAGTTTGGTTCTCGTCCGGGGCACTTGACCGCCCAACAGCTACTGCCCTGTAGATCCAGAATAGGCCTTCACCTCAGTGGTATCTCTGCATATTGAGGTCTTTTCCTCGACCTAGCGTGACGGACTCCTCTAGAATCTCAAACAACTTTGCTTAGGTAGAGGGATTGTTAGCAAGAGCTTCATACACCAAAGCTCCGTTACAGTATTGGTTAGCGAAAACAACACATAATCCCGTACAAGGCGGAGTCCCTGAAGACTCTGATTTATCCGCAACACTATTCATCTGCTTACGGCAGACTTTCCAGCTGTGCAGGGCCTTGACATGTTCCAGTTGATAATGTCCTAATGTACAAAACAGAAAGATGCCTACTCTGAGCATTCCGCCCTATTCGGATATATCTATGCCTCTTCCGGCATAGCGAAGGCAATAGCGGCTGTCCATAATTCTGGGAAAAGTTTGTTCTGTCTACCAAATGTCAAATCACCGTAGAATCACGCAGTTCCACTTATTTGGATCAAAGGATAGGCTGGATAATTTCTATTTGATATCAAGACATCACTCTTGACAAGGGCCTAATTTTTCGTGAATATGAGCAGTGGACTATGAACCGCGATAAGAAGGTAGTAATCGCTTTAGATCTGTTACACATAAGGTTGCGAGTATTCTAAGTTCTGATCATGGCACTGGGTGCTCTGCGATGTGTGCAGAGTTGCTGTAGGTTCCTGACGTCTCTGGTTACAGTGGTTTTAAAAGTAGAATAGGGGACTTCAGTTCATGTATTCTATCTGTCATCGCTTCCCAAGAACGCTTATACACAACTCATTGTCACTTCTATACGTGCGATAAGTGACATGGAGGAGGCTGGAAACTTCTACTGGAGAATTTTAATAATAACTCTCTTGTCAGACCTAGCCAGTAATTTGGTCCTCGCTCATTAATTTCGATTCTTCAAGATAGATTCGCAACAGTAGGTGTTCAAGCTGTCAAGGTTTTCAAATCTGGTAACTTTTCGTTTACCCAGCTAAACATCCATGCAACATCTGTGGTAGTTAAAACTAAGTTTAAGTTTCAGGAAGGGAATTTCCATACTTTTTCAGGAGTTGTACGTCAACATTGTAGACAAACACAGTATATAACCACAGGCAGACTTGGGGTTCAGTGCCACCAGAAGAAATGAGGATGAGAGAGGCGGAAGTAACGAGCTTCATTTTCTGATATTGTCTTCCACTTTATATTTCATAATTTCTCCCGACATGTGGACTTGCATATAAAAAGCGTAACGAGCCTTGAAGCGGACTATTTACAGTGGTGAGTGGAATTTGGCAAGTAACTCGCTTTTCATATATATGCAATACTTGAGATGTAAGTTAATCATTGTTAACACATATTTGGCTAAGTTTACAATTAATTTCTCAATTCCCATGGCAACAAGGGTAAAACTGGTCATTAATACTTACGGTACCAGTAAGAAATGACGTAACACCCAACAGCATAGTAGTCTAATTTAGATGTGACTCTACATTTGTTCACATTGAGAATTCACTTTTCTTAATTCCCAATAAAATACGGAAGAGAAATTTTGATTTATTATTTCTTTTTACGGGTTTTTCAAGTATTGCTAAATGTAATTGGCTATCTACGAATTGTAAGCCACTTATCAGATCTCGAATACTTGGGAAAACTCGACCCTGAGGGCCTCGTATTCCCAAATGCATTCTCGACCTGATAAGTATCACAGTTCTTAGTACGCAGTATACTATTATGGGACACTTTAACCGTTTGAACGCCAATGACAAATAACATCCAACCAGGTGTTATCTGGGATTAAGCTAAAGGTTCCTTCCTGCAGAGATCTGCGTGCTCAGGGATGCACCAACTGTCCTCTGAACGATCTGCGAACATTTCCGAACACACTTCTTGTCTTATATTTTGGATTTCCCTATTTATCCATTGTGCAATAAAGTAACTGTGAGTTTATACATGTATTACTTGTCTACGTGATAGTGGCGCAGAGCAAATAGCACCGCCCGATGCACCGCCCGAAATGTGTAGCAGGAAAGGGGTTAAAGATGTAAGCACAATTTGGATTTGCAAAAGGTAATCGCTTTTGTTGTACATAATACTATTTACATCATAATAGTTTTACCATTTACCATTCACTCAGTTTTATAATGTACTTCAAATCTTAGCATCTCATTAAATAAATGGGTATTGTTAAACCAATTTAATAATTTAATTATTTGAAACTGAGGCCTTCAATAACTTCAGAATTATTTACTAAGATCCTTTATTGGCACTATTTTCTGAATGTAATTTCCTGTTAATTATTTCGGTCTATTTAGGGGTGAACAAAAGGGAAGGGAATTTATAGAGAAATTGTGCAGTACAACCGTTCTAAACAACGAAAATAAATTGACTCAACGAATAATTGAGACAATGGTTGTGTTCGTTACCAAGGCGTAAATATAGTTCAACTATGGTTGTTGTGTACTACTCGGCCAAGCTATGAGTAAGTGCAATGGGAAAAGGAACTAAACAGTTGCGGAATATATGGGCGGGGCATCCATCGGAGGTGCAGTAACGTAAAGAAAACATCCCTGGTTCAGAGTTACATTTACTGCTAGGGCTGAGACCTGCCTACATTCCTACCATCGCCTTGCCCCTTGCTCTCCTCTGATCGCTAGCATTGATCACGCTGTGCATGCATTGTCAACAAAACAGTGGCGCCCTCCTTCAAGCGTAGTTGATGTTATAGTTAGACTAACATTACAATTAAGATGTTCATAGCAGTAAAGTGGAACCAGCTCCTGACAAGTGTTTTACTCTACATGGAGAAGATTTTCTGATGTCTCTGATTGGCTAAAGTCAGATATCAATCGATGTCTGCTGGATGGAAGCGGAGTAGCAACGAACGCTACGCCAGCCAATGAAGGATGCAACTCAATGGGCTTCATAAGAAATAAAATTGGCAGATATCAACACTAGTAAACCTAACATGATAAATCTAACGTAGCATGTAACTAATATTGTAACATTGTTATCTAATACACTCGTGTATAATGGTGCAAGAAAGTTTACCTGCATGCGGTATGCAGTTAGGAATATTCAGGCATATTGTCCTGCACACATGAAGCGAAGTCAATGTTTTCTGAAGCGTTGCCTTAACTCTAAATTAGCTTTCGTGATTTAAGGATACGCATTTGTGAATAAAGGCTTAAAATTTCAAAAACTTCCAAAAATGGATTTTTGTTTTATCACATAGTATAAATCTTCTATTTTATTTTGATATGCTTTTTAGAGCCTTACGGCCTTTTTAACTATGTCACGTGGCCGTCTGATTGTCTGTAAGTGGTCGTGTCCATTTAAATCCATACAGTTCCATTATCCTTGCTATGACTTCAAACTTAGTTTTTCCATGCTTTTATTTTTAGCACTGTTTGCTCTTTAAAATGCTCCACACGATGCAATTTGCAGTACTTATGCATGAAATTTGGTGTACCTGCTTATAAATAACATTAAAAAGAAATGATGAGATAAGTTTTTCATAACGTGAATAACTGCTGAGTAATTAAATATTAAAGTTTACATTTCGAAATTTAAATGAAAAAAAATAATGACTTTAAACTTTAAAATTTATTTTTATCCAAACTAATAACAAGATTAAGAAATTTTCTCATCAATTTGTTAACATTCTATTACAGAACATAACTGAAAATTATTAAGTTTTTCAAATTAAAATTGCATCATGGGGGAACCACTTATACAAATGCTAAAAAAAATGTAATAAAATATTAATATGTTAGCAACTAATATGACTAAATGTATAAAATTTAGCACAGTCACTCCTCACTATACAGTGATTGTTGTGTTAAAATTTCAAATCAATCCAATCAAAACTGTAGATTTTCAAAATTTCACAGATGGCTATCCCTAACTTTGCATTCATGTTTCCAGTAATGAGATTGTCGATACAAATCTCCTTGGTGTATGAGGAGAAGAGTCCTTAAGTTTCTTTCAAAATATTTTGTCGAAAATTTTACTGTACGCAATGGACGTGCATTCCAACATTTACTTTGAATGGTAAAGCTGTGATTAACTGTAAACAAAGTGATGTTTGTGTTTTGTTTATGTGTTCTGAGTTTGTTTCTTGGATTAGGATTGTGTGCCTTACTAAGATAAATGCAATACTGATTTGCATTGTTCGTCTTGCCGTAAATACTTGACCTGGGTGGAAGGCAGTAATCTATGACATTTACTTGTCTAGCGCTTAAACGAAGCATCGCAGCAAAAAACTTTCCTTAGCAAAAAGTGTTTAAAGTAATGTCGTCTATCAGCTCCCAAGGTTTGTTGGTCTAATTTTGGAACACCATATATTGCCGTGCGTTAGTCTCGCAAAAACTCAAAGAAGGCTGGACCGATTTGAATAATTTCTTTTTAGTTTTGGCCTTTCTTCCTGCGGTACTTGTGGTTGTTTGACGACGCTTTTGCATGGTGTCCTCCCGGTGGTTTTATTTATATTTTGCTCTTTATAGTATTGTAAATCTTTTAATCAACTGTTTGTTCAAGCGTATTAACTAATATGTTTTGATGTAGAATCGTCCGTCTTCCTTTCCGCTATCCTGCGCCGACTGCTGCTTTCTGGTGTCTTCTGCTCCGGCTGCTCTGGCATATGATCTTAACCTCAGGGTATGCGTGAGTGTTTGCGAATAAAACCAGAACTTCGTTGAAACACTTTTATTCTCCCAAAATAAGAAAGCGTGAGATTTGCCGATCGTTATTAAATACGTTGAGTCGTTACCGTGTCTTTACTAAGATCGAAGATTGTTCATATTAACTATAATGTGTCCTCACACTTGAGGATCCGGAATACAAGTCCCGTAGCTGAGATGCTCGCTCGGCGGTATGGGCACGTGTACTGCCCCGTCGGATTCTGGAGGGCCACTGTACTGCCCCGTCGGGTTCTGGAGGGCCACTGTACTGCCCCGTCGGGTTCTGGAGGGCAACTGCCTGCTCCGTGCGCTCCCGGTCAAAAGTCACCTCTCACTTCCCCTCAAAAACTCCTCCAAATTCATGGCGCGAAAACTCCGCGTCATGACGCTCTTAGCGCTCTTCAGCTCTTAATGTCCCTACGACGGGTTTCGAAGAAGTCTCCGCGGCCATCCCTTGTTTACCTCCTCAACACCTGCACTGAGCTATTTCCAGGAAAACCGGTATTACTGTGTATCAGGCTGACTCCCTGGACTTTACCACTAATGACTTGCCTGCAACATTACGTGTCCCTTCTAACAATTTTAACCGTAACTATTCCTTTCTAATTCTGTGGATTTATACATGTAACGACTTTAACATTTCCTGATTATTTAATTGTGCCATGTGACGCAGTATTATGTCCGTAATTATGGCGTTCACAATTTCGGCTTCAGTTTTAATGTCTCCAAAGAAACACAAGGCTATTGGGCAAGTGCAACTAATACTAAAAATTGTAGGGATAAATCGTTTAACCACGGGCAACGCCCGATATTTCATCTAGTTTCCAATATTTCCCAGTAATAATGTTCGATTCATAAAGGCTATGCATTTTATGGGTGTACACAATAAATATTCTCGAAACCGTTGCCCTAGGAACCCAGTATCTAGAGTAGTTTCACTTCGATCCCAACACCAGGAATGAATGACCGTACTGTGTGTGCAGTGAAGATTGGTTCACAACTACTGGTAACGGTAACTATAACCAGAAGAAGAAGAAGAAGGTTAAAATATGTGTATTCAAATGGGAGTGATCAAAACTGACGGGAAGCTTTCCCGGGCCCCGGGAACGGGAAGGAACACTTGGCAAAGTGTCAACTTTGTCGTTCTCGTTATCAGACACGGCATGTTAGATTCATATTATGCGTATTAGGCTTTGCACTGTGGAAATTATTCAAGGTGGCCGTGTCATGTAATAGCTACTATAGCTCTCTCTAGTCGGAAGCTAGAAAACTATCATTGGTCAGTTAGAAACAAATTAATTCCTAATGCACAACATGTACTTTCATATTGGTATGGATGTGGTGATCGATAGTATGCATTCCCGTTGTCATTACCAGGTTGTTGTGAACCACAATGTTGAGCGTTGCTTTTATTTCCGTTCTCGTTTCCGTTCTGGTTACCGTTACCGGGCGGTTGTGTGGCTGTCTTAATAGATACTTGTTCGGTATACATGCAACAATCTACTATCACGCCTACGTACTTAAATTTGACGTTTTCTAAACACTACCACTAATTCAAAAGGCAGAGTACGTGAATCAAAGAATTATACTTCCTAATAACCTCCAAATTAGTTTTTTTTTTTTTTTTTTTTTTTTTTTTTTTTTTTTTTTTTTTTTTTTCCTTCACTGCATGAAATAATAGTCAAAATGAGAGGTTAGATTACCATCAGTTTATCACATTGAAAAAGCCTCTTCCTAATACAATTCTACACCTATAACAAACAAATGTGTATGTATTAATCGGGGAGAAGGGGAGCTAAGCATTGTTATGTTGAAAGTTACAAAGCTATAAACGTCATTAACTGGTAAAGTTGGAGGGGAAATTTACATGCCGTTATCGTAATATACGTTAAAACCCATTTTTACTTTGTCTACTACGTAGGTATAGTAAGTTGAGGAATTACTGTATTCCACCCAAAAGTTCGATGTCGAGATTTCACCGGAAATAGATATATGTTTTGAGGCCACCTGAATAAAAACAGCATTTTTAGAAAAAGGTTCCTGGGGTGTGTCTGTATGTCTGTGGACAGTATAACTCAAAAACGAAAAATCAGTTAAAAAACAAAGTTGTTATTGAAGTTTAATATACTTCAAGGATGCGACACGAAGAATTTGAAGAAAATTCCTACACCCTTTGCATGGAAACATTTTTGAAAATTTTTATTTTCTCGAAAATGGCTGTAACGATTTTGATTAAAATACCGTATGTTTTAAGATATTTTTATGGCGAATGAAATTTATATTTTGAATGTTCTGGCTATAGCCTATATAGTCCTGTTTACTCTGGATGACTTTTTCATAACTGGTAAACCGTAAGAGATAGACCAAATCTTACTATAGGTACAAAATTGTAGATCATTTCGGAGATATTCCTTGTTATTTGTGTGAGTTTTGGAGACCTTAAACTTTCGTCAAGTGGAACATTGCTATTCATTTTTTTATATCTTAACCGTGCAAATAGACGAAATTTCAAACTTTTAAAAGATTTAACTATCGCTCAAGGACTACTGTATTCCCATATTCCCTTGTATTAACAAGAAAATAAATAATAAGATGATTTCTGAAAAAGTTTATCTCAACTAACACGAAGAAGATAAATGAATAACAGTTTGTAAGCATGGTAAGCACAAGAGTAGAGGAAGTCATGTGAGTGCAACGCATCAGATTCTTTAGATAACTGTTTAAAAACGTTTATTGTGGAAAGGAAGAAAGAAAGTGCATACGAGAGGCATAAGCCTTATATTTTAATTTGTGTTAAGTGTTATACGTTACGAGGTACTTGCATACCAGCCATAGGACAGATAGGCATCTGGATGTACTACCTAAACCTCGCTTTGAATTCCTTTCGCTATTGTGCTCTAAGGAATCAGAACGCTCTCTGTGCATTCTTCGTGGTATTAGCTGCCGTCTAAATCTCTTTTGTACATGTAAAAGGTTTACGTACATAACGCGCAGTGGCGTATTCTCCATGAAGGCAGTGAACTGCATGACTTCTTGAATAATGAAATAAATTACATTCATGTGTAGTTAAAGCAGCACTGTTTAAATGGCAGAGGAATCAACAATAGCCCACGTGCAGTAAAACCTCGTTTATCCGGACTAATTGGGACCAAAGGCAATCTGGAAAAGTCGAAAATCCGGATAATCCGGGCTATATGGGTAATAAACAAAACAAAATTCTTAAATCCTTAAGCAAGCAGATTTACCTTTATGACGACAAAATTATGTACAATACATAGTATGTATTGTTTACAACACATTAAAAACATACAAATCTTAATCATATAAAATCACATCATTTAATAACAAAGAATTGATCCACAATCTTCTGTTTTAAACACTTGTGGCGTTTGAACGAAGTACGGTCACTCAAATAGTTGAGCTGGAGTGGTGTCTGGCTGATGCTCCAAGTACGCCATAATGTTTGTCAGCAACTCCCAATTCAGCAGCAATTTTCTTCAGTGTTCCTCCTTTATCAATTCTATTAATAGCATCCAAACTCCCAAACACTTTGATAAGACCCAAAAACAATCCGACTGAAACACACACGACAAACTTAATGGCATGTGCCGCTTGAAAACAGTAGGAAGACTGAGGAGACTGAGGGAGGTGTAGGGATCAAGGTCAACGCTTTCTTCCAGCACTATTTATAGCTGCTGAGACATACCGCGTCAGCACCGTGTGACAAGACTACTAAATCTTTCTTAATTTCCACAGGTATCATTTTACAGTATAGTATGTATTACCATAATTTATTGTACAATTTATGCCGGAGCCGTTTATTGAATCAAACTAAAAAGCGAATATTTGGCGTACTTATGGTTACGTTTTTGCTATCATGGTTGAATGTGTTATCTAATATGAATATGAAATGTTATAAAATCTAAAAATATGATTCAGATAATCCGGAGATCCGGATAAAGAGGACCGGATAAACGAGGTCCCACTGCTGTTCCAAAGAAGTGTCTACTTGACTGAACAGCTTTGGTGGTATTTGCTTATTAGTTCTTTTAACAGCCTTGGCGATGTGCTGAGATAATCTCACCACATAACCTGCTATCATGATGTCATAACAGCAGTCTGTGAGATACAGAGAAGTGCATGCACCGCGTGTCGCTGCATTCTAGGTGCAAACAGTGCTTGTTGAATGCATTTCGGTGAATTTTGCAACGGAATATTAAAGTTTGCGTGATTCTGAAAGTGATGTTATAGTAAATGTGTTATGTGTAAATGTAAATTTCAACCACGTTCATTCTGTAATTAAGGATACCCATCTGTGTAAAAAGGCCAGAAATTTTAAAAATTGTCAAAAATGGATTTTTGTTTTATCAAATAGTTTAAATCTTCTGCTTTATTTTGATATGCTTTTCATAGCCTTACGACCTTTTTAACTATGTCACGTGGCCGTCTAACTGATTGCTTGTAAGTGGTCGTGTCCATTTAAATCCATAGAGTTCCATTATCCTTGCTATGACTTCAAACTTAGTTTTTCCATGTTTTTATTTTTAGCACTGTTTGCTCTTTAAAATGCTCCACACGATGCAATTTTCAGGACTTATGCATGGAATTTGGTGTACCTGCTTAGAAATAACATTAAAAAGAAATGATGAGATAATTTTCTCATAACGTGAATAACTGCTGAGTAATTAAATATTAAAGTTTACATTTCGAAATTTAAATGAAAAAAAATATGAATTTAAACTTTAAAATTTGTTTTTACCCAAATTAATAACAAGATTAAGAAATTGTCTCATCAATTTGCTAACATTCTATTACAGGACATAACTGAAAATTATTAAATTTTTCAAATCAAAATTGCATCATGGGGAACCATTTATACAAATATTTTTAAAAATATAATAAAATATTAATATGTTAGCAACTAATCTGACTAAATGTATGAAATTTAGCACAGTTGCTCCTCACTATACAGTGATTGTTGTGTTAAAATTTCAAATCAATCCAATGAAAACTGTAGATTTTCAAAATTTCACAGATGGGTATCCTTAATTACGAAAGGGAGACCTACTACCGATTTGAAAAATTTAAAGACGGAGAAGAAAGTGAAACACTACGCGTGTACCAAAACGAATTTAGTAATATGCATTGTTTGGGACCGTCTCTCAAGTTCTTATCGCCTTACGGGGTCTAGCAAGGAGTGAGGCATAACCAGCGACCAATGGCTGTTGAAGTGCGGGGCAAGAGGCGTGGCACTGTAATGAGGACAAACAAAGGTGGTGGTGAGCGGGGTAGGGGAGGGGGTAAGATACGCATGGCCTCCTAAGAAAACCACGTTTTAATTTTCTTTAGACTTATCTCCAAATTCTTAATGCCTGTTATGGGAAAGGTTGCAAATGTTGCTTGAAATAAGCAGCATTTATTGAATTAAACATTCTCTGTTATAAGAAAGCTTTGGCTGTATCCTTAGAATCAGGAAAAAAACGTGTAAAGCCTTGCAGTACATATAATACAATATTATACTAAAAAATATAAAATGTTTAATGTTTTGCAAATTCCCACTATATTTATACTGGAATTCAAATTCGTATCAAAATAACGTTAAACATGTTTGTCTATTTCAGTTTCTGCTTTCGAATGAAAGGGTTTCTTCTAATACATATGCAATAAACCGCTTTTCTTGGGTAGCATTAAAATTTAATTACCTACATTTCTGTGATTTTGTAGTTTTTGAAACTTGTCGAACTGTGTTACCTGCTTGCCATAGACTAATAATCTGGCCACGTGTAGCTTCTAATGTATAGCGCATTGTGTGAATCAAGCAATAGTTGAGTAACGATCTGAGCCGTCAGAAATAATCAATACTTCCCTTTCATGTCATTGGTTATAACTATGGCCAGCCTATAGCATGAATACCACTGTCATTGGAGAGGGGTAAAGAAAGGGACTGAAGGGGGCCTCGTTAAATAAGCATGATGCCCTTGCATTTTACTAACTTCGCTATGTAATAGAGTTTATTTTTGCCTAAAGTAAATCCTAATTTTTGTTCGTATTAAGAAGCAGCAACTTGAGGCCCCATTGCTACATTGACCTGAACACTCGATCCATTGCCCGCTGCGGAGAACGTGACTGATATTATGCGCTGCATCATTGTGATTTTCTCTTCTAACTTGTCCGTTTATGCTCGACCATATCCAAATTGATTAACTATGAGTCTGATAGCGATCCCTTAATCATAATGGACCTGCAGTAGAGGTCTGCACGGGCTCGGGCCAAGCCCCCGGGCCTAATTTCAAAACTGTTTGTCGGGCTCGGGCCGGGCCCGGGCTTGAAAATTAAGAGATACAAAATAATGTATTATATATTTTTCCGAGAATAGCACAATTATCACAGCATTTCTTTACTAGGAATTCTATATGATTATTCTGCTGAAAGGTTTCAAATAATAGTAATAATAATAATAATAATAATAATAATAATAATAATAATAATAATAATAATAATAATAATAATAATAATAATAATATAAATGATAATAAAAATAATAATAATAATGATAATGATGATGATGATAATAATAATAATAATAATAATAATAATAATAATAATAATAATAATAATAATAATAATAATAATAATAATAATAATAATAATAATAATAATAATAATAATAATAATAATAATAATAATAATAATAATAATATAATGATAATGATGATGGTGGTGATGGTGATGGTAATAATAATAATAATAATAATAATAATAATAATAATAATAATAATAATAATAATAATAATAATAATAATAATGATGATGATGATGATAATGATAATGATAATGGTGGTGGTGATGGTGATGGCAATAATAATAATAATAATAATGATGATGATGATGATGATGATAATGATAATGATGATAATAATAGTAATAATAATAATAATAATAACAATAATAATATAATAATACAATAATGATAATGATAGTGATGATGATGGTGGTGATGGTGATGGTAATAATAATAATAATAATAATAATAATAATAATAATAATAATAATAATAATAATAATAATAATAATAATAATAATAATAATAATAATAATATAATGATAATGATAATGATGGTGGTGGTGATGGTGATGGTAATAATAATAATAATAATAATAATAATAATAATAATAATAATAATAATAATAATAATAATAATAATAATAATAATAATAATAATAATAATAATAATAATAATAATAATAATAATAATAATAATAATAATAATAATAATAATAATATAATAATACAATAATGATAATGATAATGATGATGGTGGTGATGGTGATGGTAATAATAATAATAATAATAATAATAATAATAATAATAATAATAATAATAATAATAATAATAATAATAATAATAATAATAATAATAATAATAATAATAATAATAATAATAATAATAATAATAATAATAATAATAATAATAATAATAATAATAATAATAATAATAATAATAATAATAATAATAATAATAATAATAATAATAATAATAATAACAATAATAATAATAACAATAATAATAATATAATAATATAATAATACAATAATGATAATGATAATGATGATGGTGGTGGTGATGGTGATGGTAATAATAATAATAATAATAATAATAATAATAATAATAATAATAATAATAATAATAATAATAATAATAATAATAATAATAATAATAATAATAATAATAATAATAATAATAATAATAATAATAATAATAATAATAATAATAATAATAATAATAATAATAATAATAATAATAATAATAATAATAATAATAATAATATAATGATAATGATAATGATAATGATGGTGGTGGTGATGGTGATGGTAATAATAATAATAATAATAATAATAATAATAATAATAATAATAATAATAATAATAATAATAATAATAATAATAATAATAATAATAATAATAATAATAATAATAATAATAGTAATAGTAATAATAATATTAATAGTAATAATAATAATAATAATAATAATAATAATAATAATAATAATAATAATAATAATAATAATAATAATAATAATAATAATAATAATAATAATAATAATAATAATAATAATAATAATAATAATAATAATAATAATAATAATAATAATAATAATAATAATAATAATAATAATAATAATAATAATAATAATAATAATAATAATAATAATAATAATGTCATCATAATAAATTTAATCGGGCCGGGCCGGGCCGAACCTACGAATGTCGGCCCGTGCAGGCCTCTAACCTGCAGGTGGTTAAAATGTCGGCAGATACTACTGACAGTGAGATGCAACTTACTCCACCCGCCTAAGTAAGATGCAACTTACACAAAACACACAAATTAGCCTCAATAGAGCATCAACTTCCAAGAATATTGCACTAAGCACAGTCCCGCAAATTAATTCCACTAATTGTACAATAAATAACTAATACATGAAATAAAGTTTCGTCTGAAAACCAATATATTCAATTTTCCTTCTATTTTTCAATGTTACCTAGCATTCCAGGGTTATCATTTTCATCATGCAGCTGTGACATGCTGGAAAAGAATCGATCGTTTAGCGCCTGCGTAGAACTGCAAATATCAGCTGATCCAATATGTAGGTCATTGTCCCTGGTGAGTGTACAGCATTTTACATTTCAACTATACAATTAGGTATATGGTCGAGCATAAATTGTCATATGAAACTTAGATATAATGGTAATTAAGACACTCGTATGAAAATTAGGAAACTCGCGTCTTAACTACTACCATTATAGTCTCTAAAACACTTTGTCTTGATAATTATGTGTTCTTTCACAATTGCCGTGTGTAGGACAAACATTGGAAAGGTTGAATCAGGCTGATACATTCAATGTCATAGCCGTGATTTGAATCGTGGATATTCCGGTCTCCGTTCGGTTGCTTTAACCACTGAGCTACCATGGAAACGTGCCGGTACGATATTAAATTCTCCAAGTGATTCGCATTTTCCGTGATGTAAAATTCTTTTATCGGACTAACCACCACGCATATGAGCATGAAGCTTCATGGGCACTAGTAGCTTTGATATCAATAGCACCTTTCAGTAGTATATCCAGAAACATGGAAATCTCCTGGGTTTCAGCGCATGTCCACATAAGCCGAATATTTCCCATTTCCCATAAAACAATAACGTAATTTAAAGATAACGAAATAGATTATTTATAGAGATATTGCAATCAAAATACACAAAGAAAATTCCTTTCCAGATGCAAGCATTTCATCCAAACCGCACCTTTACAGTTCTCCTCTGATTTGTGTTCCCTTGTGAGCTTGTGGGTGTATTTAGCCAAGAAATTCTTAATATCGGTTGCATTTTGTTCGATTAAACCTGTAAATGCATAATGCTTAGAAGGAAATGCTCATATATCAGCAATATTTGCAACTATCTGCGCAGAATACACCTTCCGGCTGTCAGACATTTTTATGTTTCGAAACTTCAACGCAGAATATTACAAATTAAAAACTTCTCGACGTGAAAGACATAAAGCTCCAGTTTCCTGGTGAAGGCCATGGAGTCTACAATGGCTGAAATGTGAAGTTTATCTCTTCTATATGGCTCATATCTGAGAAGTTTTGCTTTTTTTGTGGTTTATGTGACTTCTAATCACTAAGCTGTGTACACACATACGGAATAATTATCATTATTGTCCGCCATGCAATAAACCCTGTGCATTGTGCAAGAATAGATTATGTCTGTTATGGAATACCTATTACTGCAGAGCAGGCAAACTTTGTTGTAGCTAAGGATCTGCAAGCCTTAAAGGCTGCCTGTAAGGTGCAATAGAGGTCAGAGGTCAGGGCACGGCTGTGATTTCTTCTAATTATTCATCACAGTAGTTCTTGTCCGAAAGAACATGATTTTTGGATATAGTGCTTCATGTTATAGAAATGTGTTAAGGTTATTTGTAGCTCATGGAAAAATCTTTTGCACTGATGTTGGTACATACGTAAGGTAACAATTTGCGGATAACAATTTCATTTTCTAACCTTTTACTCTACAGTTTGAAATATATAATATTATATACAGGATGTCCCAAAAACACCAACAACGCTTAGTATGTTGTGCGGGATGGCAAACTGGTCCGCTTTCAAGAAGGAACCCCTGTCCAGAAATGCATGGTTTGTTTTCAAACTTCGACGCTCTCCAGCGTCCAAACCACAGAGAGAGAGAGAGAGAGAGAGAGAGAGAGAGAGAGAGAGAGGGGAAGAATAAATAAGTGGATACTCTGCATTTAGTTATCTTGTAGTAATATTTATAGTAATTTGTTATGTGCACTGAAGGTACCTAGTTTTTGTGGAGTGTGTTTCTCCTGTGGTAACGCATTCAGTGTAACCTGCAGTATACAACAAACACATTTTAGGGACAGTATATTTCAACTTCCAACTACTCAGTACAGCACACCAAACATAGTTGGTGGTTATTAAGTTTAATCTTCTTGTTATTTGTTCGAAAGCTTAGAGAATAAAATGAAACTAATTTTAGGATGTATCTCAATTTTTATCATTTGTTCTTCTTCATTGTCTTTACCTGCTCATGATGCTTTTTACAATGAAGACTGTAATTTTCGAAATAAAAAAGAATATCTAAGGAAATATTGCCGTGAATCAATAACGAAAATTGCGTGTTGTGTATCCTAATAATGCATATTATGAAATAAAAGAGTCAGGTATTAGCATTAGTAATAATTTAATAGTATAAAAACATGCGGTAACATAATCAATGCCATGAATTGTCTGTTGGGGTTTTCGTAGCATGAACCAACTCATTAGCATAAAATATAACTAGGGAGCACAAACAAGAGTAAAATGTTCGTATGTGTAATGGAATAGCACTCCAGGAGAGGGACTGTAACACCCGTGCTGCATCCACTAGTAGGCAACCTTGACATGCCTAGGTCCCCATGATTCCTTTTGGTTTCCACAAGTAAACTCCTCACATATTGTCAGTCTACACACAAACAGGATCCTCTCATATTCCTCTTGACCCAGTCCAGGTACCTGGATACTCTGGTATACACTCCAGGATATCCTGGTCGTCCACAGCCTACTCCCCATGACACAATACCTGGAAACAAAGTATCATAATCTCATACAATATCATGATGAGGTTTCTCTTCATAATTCAAAGTATAAACATCTCTAAATTTTAAAACATGTTCAAGAGGCTGAGAACTATACCTTGTTCCACTCTTAGATGACAATATGGAGTTAAATGGGATATATCTGTCTCTATCTAGCGCATACGTTGCCATTAGCCTCGTCCTTTTCTACCCTCGCGCTGTTGCCAGGTTCCTAATAGCATGGTATAAATATTCAGTTGTTATAAATTTCAGGTTTGAACACATTATCCTACGCTGAACTTTTTTCTCTATTAGTTTATATTCTTTTCAGAGTCATTATACATTTCTATAGGCCCATATTTCTTCAGAAAACATTTTTTTCAATAGAAGTCCGATATGTGCTGTTTCTATACTCATCACGCACTAACTAACAAACTAACTGCTAGAATGCGTCTATATTTTGTTCTTAGGTAGAGTAAACTATAGTGCTACTACCTGCCCACTTTGAATTCTCTGTTTACTCAGTTAAGTGTTATAATTTTTTAAATTAAATATTTTCGGAAATTTTTATACCTGTGCACTGCAAAAGTTACGCAGTGTGATTTTTTTTTTTTTTTTTTTTTTTTTTTTTTTTTTTTTTTTTTTTTTTTTTTGTTATTGAGTTTACATTAGGGAACCAGCGAGAACAAATGTTGACGAGGGTTGGAGAAAGTTTTTAAAATAAACCAAAAGGCTGTAACTTCTTTCTTTCATCCAGTAGGACAAACAAAAGGTATTCATCTATTCAGCGTATTCTCGCGCCAGGCCTGACGCAGAAGATAGTATAAGGAGCAGCACTAGCATTAGTTCAAAAGAAGTCGGTGTGTAACTGTGTGGAATCTATGAGCTGTTATTGCGTTATTTGTTTAATATTTTCGTAAATATTTGTAGTTATGGAAGGGGAAGCTAGAAAGAGGCGATATATTGGTAAATTAAGAAGTAAGGAACGCCAAATAATTATGAAGGTGTTAGATTATTTTTCAAGTAAAATGCGTGTAAGTAAGGCAGTAAAAGAAACAGCTAAGGCTATCGGGTGTTCAGAAGCAGTAGTGTATAGGATTAAAAAGGAAGTAATGAAAGGACCTCTAAGAACGCCATCGAAAAAGAAAGCAAAAAGGGCGGGAAAAAAGAAGTATATAGTGAATAGTGCAAGGTGGAGTGCGGCGAATTGTTCATTCTTTACTGTTTGCAAATATTCAACCCACGCTGAATATAATTTTGTCACGGGTCAACAGTGATGAGACCCTACCAAATTTCTCAAGGGCCACTCATAGTCGGTTCTTACATGATTTGGGGTTGGAATATGAAAGAAGGGGTAACAAGTGCATATTAATAGAAAGAGACGATATCGATTTCATCAGATGGCGACATAAATATCTAAAAGACGTAAAAAGGTTTAGGGACCAGGGGAAATCAATTGTTTATACCAAAGTTAAGTGTCCGTCAAGCAGCAATTGAAGGACTAAGTACAGGACTCGGCCACCTCGGGATCGCGCGCAGAAAGATTCGCAACTAGTACATGTTGCAACACTGCTCTCCATTTAACGTGTACTGTCTTCTAAGAGTGGAACGCGCTTTAGTATGTTATGACAAGAAACATTTGTTCATAGCTTCCATTTAGCGTGCTACAACTAATTACACAACACATTTCATTTCAAGTATTTCCGAGTTAAGTCATGCCTTAGTAACATTTAAGCATGTGCACGATTTAATGTGATGAAGTGCTGAAACCATTTTTGTGTTGCGCGTTTTTCATGATTCTGCAGAACATTTATCGAGAAATAATTAGGTATACAGGAATGACACCTTCCAGTCCCTCTTTATTTACGAAAAACGACGCCTTATTTATTTTTGCCCTTAAGAGTTGATACGATTACCATACGTTTATGAATTCGAAGCCCATTTGACTAATTAAACATCACAAGCTACCGTGCGTTCTCAGACCGACCAGAACGCCTGCCGGCTCTCCGCCAGAGTTACGCGTAAAGGACCGGCAAGTCACGGGTACAGAGCACGAACTACTGTACTAACTTACATTAGACTTACTTGTATCACAATAGATGTTGAAATTGATGACCTTCCCTATATCTCTGAAAACAATTCTGTTTTACTCGCAAAACCTTACGTTGACCGATTGCCTGTATATCTCTCATGATATTGTCCTTCAATTCTTGTAACGTGAACGTATTTGATGCTTGCACTTTGTTCTTTATGCTTTATTAATATTTAATTCACTTCTCTTCGAAATATGCAATACAAATATCCAAAGTTCTAAAGCTAAAATATGTCTTTAATAAATAAAACTCATTCCATCATCATCGTCATCGTCATCATCGTGATCGTTATCGTTATCATTAAGATTATTATTACCATCATCATCATCATCGTCATCATCATCATCATTATCATTATCATTATCATTATCATTATCATTATCATTATCATTATTATTATTATTATTATTATTATTATTATTATTATTATTATTATGATTATGATTATGATTATGATTATGATTATTATTATTATTATTATTATTATTATTATTATTATTATTATTATTATTATTATTATTATTATTATTATTATTATTATTATTATTATTATTATTATTATTATTATTATTATTATTGGCGTCAGTGATTGCGTAGCCCAGTAGTATGTTAAGCATGTAGACTACATATGTAATGCTCGGTGAGCAGAAAGTTATTTCGGATGACTCGAGCCATATTGAACTGTTGGCATGAATTCACTCTAGGGTTATAGTAACTGTACGTACCTATGTGTAGTACTCTTAAGAACTCAGGATCAGTCTCGGAGGGCACAAAACAAAGTTCCAGGTCACAAATACCTACCATAAAACAATCCTGGTATGAAGTTGCACATAGTCACTGCGTTTCCATGTGGAATGGAAATCGATTTGAGTGCTCATTGCAGATTGAATACTGCATGGAAACATGGATTCAGATCGTACTGAAGCTTGGATCCGGTCCTCTTAGAAAGTAGGATCAGATAATGATTTTATCGCATGGAAACACCCACCGTGCTCAAATTGAGTTGAATACGCCAAAGATGCTATCTTATACTGTACTCTTTGGAACACGCTACACGCTCGTCATTTTGTTTTCTTAACGGAACTGGCGTAATAAAACACAAGAGAGCTACTTTTATCGCTTCTAAATCTCGCAATCTATTCTTCTCAAAAACATTCACTAACCTCAAAACCTGCTTAAAAGCAGAACAACCACCAACATATCTTTCACAGATTTGCCAACGTAAATCAAGTCGGCCAACATAAACGCTTGGATTATATTTCCTTCTCGAACCTTGAGTATCCAAATCGATCTCAATGCGTGATGAATTTAACAATGAAACGTGGATCGTATTTAGTATAGGACTGGACTCAAATTGATTTCAATTTCTCATGGAAACGTGGTGCATATTTTGCAGAACTTTACTGGTTTCAGATACCTACGCTTGAATTGATAAGAGGGCTGCTATATTAACGGAATTATGACCTACTTACCAACAATTTCCAGCTTAGTACTAGCTGATTCAATCAGTAGCGGTCCTCCACTGTCTCCCTGAAAAAAAATGGTTCCTCATATTAGACGCAATTTCGCTAGTTCTACGTGACTTTAATATTCGTATATTACAGCAGCAAAACACAAGCTGACACTAAATTACTGAATCTTACTACTGCCAGCTTTTAAAATTCAGGGAATCACAATCCAGTGGTGCAACTGTAAGCCTTTTAACCAATCACAGGAAGAGAAAATTTGTATTTCCTTAAATAATGTACTGTTCTGTACTGTTTGAAATCTTTGATTGAAATTCGGTTAATTTCTTGGATGTTTTAAATTGTTTTCATTTGATAACCCGCTCTTTGTTTTATCATTAGAAGAAGCAAATGCCCAAAAACATATAAATTGAGGTATATTCTTGGAGCAAGTCGAAGTGGTTTAGTTTAACGCTAATTAAATATCTCAAGTACACGGGAACGATGAAGGCAGAGATGATTAGAAGGTGCTCGGGCCCAATGGGCTGAGGAGTGAGTACCTGTCATTTTTTACTTTCTCTACTACATATAGCAAAGTAGATGAAGTGTTGTATTCCACCCAAAAATTCGATGTCGAGATTTCACCGGAAATGTGTTTTGGGGCCCCCTGAATCCAAACAAAGCATTTTAGAAAAAGATCCGCGCGCATGTGTGTGTGCGTGTGTGTCTGTGTCTGTAGGTGTCTGTGTGTCAGTCTGTAGGTGTCTGTGTGTCAGTCTGTGTCTGTGTCTGTGTGTCTGTGTCTGTGTCTGTAGGTGTCTGTGTGTCAGTCTGTAGGTGTCTGTGTGTCAGTCTGTAGGTGTCTGTGTGTCAGTCTGTAGGTGTCTGTGTGTCAGTCTGTAGGTGTCTGTGTGTCAGTCTGTAGGTGTCTGTGTGTCAGTCTGTAGGTGTCTGTGTGTCAGTCTGTGTCTGTGTGTCTGTGTCTGTGTCTGTAGGTGTCTGTGTGTCAGTCTGTAGGTGTCTGTGTGTCAGTCTGTAGGTGTCTGTGTGTCAGTCTGTAGGTGTCTGTGTGTCAGTCTGTAGGTGTCTGTGTGTCAGTCTGTAGGTGTCTGTGTGTCAGTCTGTAGGTGTCTGTGTGTCAGTCTGTGTCTGTGTCTGTAGGTGTCTGTGTGTCAGTCTGTAGGTGTCTGTGTGTCTGTGTCTGTGTCTGTGTCTGTAGGTGTCTGTGTGTCTGTGTCTGTAGGTGTCTGTGTGTCAGTCTGTGGACAGCATAACTCAAAAACTAAAAGTCGGTTAAAGGCCAAAGTTGGTATTTAAGTTTAATGTCTTTCAAGCATGCGACACGAAAATTTTGAAGAAAATTCCTCCACCCTAAACTACTCTTTACATCGAAAATTTTGTGAGAACTTTGATTTTCTTGACAATGGCTCTGACGATTTTGATTAAAATGCCATATGTTTAAGATGTTTTTATGATAAATGAAATGCATATGTTGAATTTTCTGGCTATAGCCCATGTAGTCCTCTTTACTCTGGACCGTCCGATGTGACATTACGTTGGAGAATGGTAATTAAAAAATGACTTTTGCATAACTGGTAAACCGTAAGAGATAGACCAAATCATACTACACAAAAAAGTGTAGATCTTGCTAAAATACACAATTTGTGTCTAAATAAATTTTTTGTAGATATGCCTTATTATTTAAGTGAGTTTTGGAGAACTAACTTCTGTCAAATGGAACATCGTTATTCAATTTTTACACGTTAACCGTGCAAAGAGAACGCAATTGGAAAGTTTTAAAAGATTTGACTATCGGCCAAAGTCAACTTTATTCCCGTATTCTCCTTGTACCTACAAGAATGTAATTTCTGCAAATTTTTATCCCAACTGACACGAAGAAGATATAGAAACACACACACACACACACACACACACACACACACACACACACACACACACACACACACACACACACAAACACACACACACGCGCCGCGCGTGGAACTTTCTGTAAAAATGTTTTTTTTTTATTCAGGGGCCCTCAAAACATATATTTCCGGTGAAATCTCGATATCGAATTATTGGGTGGAATACAATACTTCATCTACTTTGGCATATGTGCTAGAGAAAGTAAAAAACAGAGCCAACCGTAAAGCGTGAGTTTGTGAACCACGGACTCTGAACATGTGGAGCTCGTGACGTGAGGAGACAGGTTCAACGGACCTGCTAGTTGTTCAATGTCGGGTGTATGATACCATCACAAGGTTCGGTCGCAGTGGCGGTCACCTTGTGAGTTCACATTTTGCGCCCACTTGTTTATTTCGCAAGTGGAATATTTTTGCGCCCAAGAAAACCTTTTTCTTTTTCTTTCCCTGATTACCCTCCCCTTATGTAGGACTTACACCCCCCTAGGACTTACAAGCCTGTGTGTAGGGTCAGATGCCTGTCGAATAGCAGAAACCTATAGACCGGACAGAGTGAAGACCTGGAAGCGGGTGGTCAGCCCAGCACGACGTAAGAGCGCGAGGAAGAGCATGATATGAAATCCAGGTCAAATAGATGACTGGAAAGGTTATAATGGAGCAATGGGTGGAATGAGTGGCGGAGGAAACCGGAGAATCCGGAGAAAACCTGCCCAAAGGCCACTTCGTCCACCACGTATACCACATGTGGGACCCTGGGATCGAACCCGGACCGCCTAGGTGGTGAGCGAAAGGTCTAACCGCTCGGTCACGTCGCAGCCATCCAAAAAACCACAAAATAAAATATTTAATTTGTGCAAAGTATATAAAGTTAAAATCTCAGTACAAAATCAAAATTTCGAAAGGCATCATAATTATGACTATGACAACACGGAGCTCTAAATGGAGCTACTTGAATTACAGAATTCTACCTCAATTAAATATTCTACAAAGAAGGGTGGGGACTCACTAAGTCATTGTCTTCTGATACATTTTCACAGTTGTGTGTGTTAACAATCTTCGGAGCAACATACATTTGCGAGCAAGGTTTTTCCAAAGTGAATAGCGTTAAAAAGCCAATATCACAATAGAACGAGATAAAAGACGATCACTTGCTAAGTCTTTTGAGACTCGTACCTCATCATATGTGGCAAATATCATAACCACGGTTACCAGATTATCTCATGGAGATGTAAGACACAATGGTAAAAACTGTAGGACTTTGCTGACTTTACAGATTTTTATTTACAATTTCAAAAGGTACTTTTTAAATATTCGTATTTGTAAACATATAAAAGGGACGATGTGATTCCACTGTTTAGTGGTTTGTTTTCTTATTAGTTTATTTAATATAAACAAGTATATCGTGCTTCAAAGTTTGAACATAATATTAAATTTAAAACCAAAGAATTTATTATATTGATCAAATATTTTAAGGCTAAATAGCAATGGAACTTTATTGTTTTATTTATTGTGAAAGAGAAAAAATTTATTATGTTAATCATAAGGCAATGTAAGAATTAACGTGCATAAGACAAAGGAAGATTATAAACTTCGTGGTTATGTAATTTGCCTAATCACAGTAGATGGCTGTAATAATTATTGTATGTAAAATATGTTTAATATAAACAAAATAGTTAATAAGAGCGTAGAAATCACTACTACCGCGCAGGTGGAACGAACCCACCACTGCACGTGTTGTACACAAACAACCTTTGTCACTCTGCAAGAGAATGTGGGGTAGGTAAGGTAGGTTCAATCGCCACCTCTCCTCTCGTGCCCATACCTGATATACGATTTACTACCCGGTCATTGTTTCGCTTTGTACCGTTTATCACTTGGTCATTTTTGTTTAATCAGTGTCGCCAACCGTGTTCCCATAATTTGCTGAAAAACAATTTATTACACATTACAATGGATTAACAATCAAAACTCAAAATGGAGGGCAATTCAAAACGGTTTGGTCATGCATCAAGTGATGAAATTGAAACAACAATTCAAAATTCTATACCAAGTATGAGTATTACAATAAAAAATAGGAGTGTGTGGAATCAATTCAATGATTTCTGTAATGAACGAAGATGCGAACTCTTGCCAGACACTTCAGTTTAAGATATTGTTTCTATTCTAAATATTAGGCGATGCAGCCTTTAAATAACATTTCATAGGCTATGTCATCCTTTAATTCGTGAAATGGTCTTAATAAATGAAACTCGTGATAATCAAATTCTCTTGATAAATTGACAATCACTCGTGGCATTACTTATGATAAATGTCTTTGCTTGTTTCCACAACAAACTGTGTGCAAATGTCTAAACGTACCTGACAGGAATCTTGCATGCCTTTGCCAGCACATAGCATGTTGGATGTTATACGTGACTTGTACTTGGTCTGACGACATTGCTGGAGGCTTAGGATCGGCACTTGCACTTCCTGCACTATTGCTGGTAGCATTCCTCCTTCGGATGTGCGGCCCCAGCCAACCACCGTGCCTTCCTTTCCAGCCGGGTCTTGCCCTGCTCACGGTTCCAACATAAAACAACAACCATAATAATAAACCAAACAGACTGCAATCATTTTACCAGAGTACGGATTTGATGATCTAAAAAGGTTTAAAAAGTGATGTACAAAACAACTCTAAAATGTTTAAAATTTTACAAAATAATGTAACAAATGAGAAAATACCAGTTGCTGCTAGTCACACTTTATTGCCTTCTGGTCAGTTAGCGTAGTGCTAACGTTACACTTATAACACTTTTGTACAAACTCAGAGCAACAGAACATTCGAATCGAATCACAATTAAGAACTGTCAGATTAAAACTCGCATGGAACTGCACTAGGCACGATTCACAGGCGCTGTCCACTGAACACTTCGTAAACGTTTAACTGACCCCCACAGTCCACTACAACAGCACTTCACTACAAGAACAACTGCTATAACTTCGTCTCTGGGCACGAGTGAGTACCTCATATAGTGTCTGACACAGTGAGGGAGTTCTGGAAGTGGAATGCTCGAGAGTGAATAAGGAGGAACAGTCTAGGAGGAAAACGGCACATTATAACTATTATTTCCGTATGGCCCACTGTCCTGCCGGAAGAGGGGTCATTAAGGCAGAGCCCAGGCCGCCGACCGCCAAATTTCACCACCAACACCCGGGATCAGGGCCGTCGTGACAATAATAAAAGATATTTAACACTCTCATTTATTGAATTTATTCAAATTAATGTACATAAAATTATACATTAATTTCATATGGTTATAATTGCCAAACAGGTAGAAAAAGCGGGTATAAGAGTCATGAGATAATTTATAAACTTAATGCAGAAAATATTCCTATATTCTTAATTTAAGAACTTAAAAACAAAATTAAAATAGTTATTTTTAAAGCAGGTCCTTCAAAGCTGTGCACTAATTCTTTAGAGCTCTCAGATTATACAAAATTCTTCGCGAATAAAGAGGAGTTCACAACCTCGCATTTATCGTGAAAGAGGGAAATGTGACCTATCTCATTCCTGAATTGGGACTCGAATCATACTATTAAATTATACCTACTCTCCTGACAATAGCCACCCCTCCACCCGCAAGTAACCCTTTCCAGATTAACTATTAAATAGGAATACCTTTTTTATCACTAATGCGGGTAAGGAATCTAAAAAGTTAATGTTATTTCTCAGTATAGCATAATTTCTGATTTTTCAAATTTTATCGTTATGTAAAATATTAATAATACAAAAACTTTTATATGCTTATATAAACGCAAGAAAATTGAAGCCGAAATTGTGAACGCCATAATTACGGACATAATACTGCGTCACATGGCACAATTAAATAATCAGGAAATGTTAAAGTCGTTGCATGAATAAATCTACATAATTAGCAAGGAGTAGTTACGGTTAAAGCTGTTAGAAGGGACACGTAATGTTGCAGGCAAGTCATTAGTGGTAAAGTCCAGGGAGTCAGCCTGATACACAGTAATACCGGTTTTCCTGGAAATCGCTCAGCGCAGGTGTTGAGGAGGTAAACAAGGGATGGCCGCGGAGACTTCTTCGAAACCCGTCGTAGGCACATTAAGAGCTGAAGAGCGCTGAGAGCGTCATGACGCGGAGTTTTCGCGCCATGAATTTGGAGGAGTTTTTGAGGGGAAGTGAGAGGGAGCGGGAGCGCACGGAGCAGGCAGTTGCCCTCCAGAACCCGACGGGGCAGTACAGTGGCCCTCCAGAATCCGACGGGGCAGTACACGTGCCGCCCATACCGCCGAGCGAGCATCTCAGCTACGGGACTTGTATTCCGGATCCTCAAGTGTGAGGACACATTATAGTTAATATTAACAATCTTCTGTCTTAGTAAAGACACGGTAACGACTCAACGTATTTAATAACGATCGGCAAATCTCACGCTTTCTTATTTTGGGAGAATAAAAGTGTTTCAACGAAGTTCTGGTTTTATTCGCAAACACTCACGCATACCCTGAGGTTAAGATCACATGCCAGAGCAGCCGGAGCAGAAGACACCAGAAAGCAGCAGTCGGCGCCACTCCGGCTTCCGAAATCCCCTTCTTCGAACCGTGCATTACATATGTGTATGCCGGGTTGCGTTCCGTGACGTCACCATTATAATCTTGATGACCAATTTACCAACACTTGTGTTAACTGTTATGAGTAATTAAACAAAGAGCTCGTACTGACTTACCTGAATGCGGTAGACAGACAGGTCGCACTGCCTTGGTAAACGTCACTGGCTTCCTCAACCGAAGTAGGGCGATATCGTGGTTGTAGTTGTTGATGTCGAAATTGCGATGCCTGATAATAGCAGAAACAGCTCGCATGATTGTTGGAGCCTCGTTCGCTTGATACTGGTCATGATCTCCCAGAAAAACTCTTATTTTGGACCGTTTTAATCTGCAATTGTACATAAAAGCAATCAATAAGTTAAGATTCCGAAGTACTGATTTTGAGTGCAGCAAATAAACAGCTTTTGCTGGCAGTACGTAATAAGTATTCACCCTAGAACTTCAAATGGGAGTGCTCACTGAGACACTGCAGCGCGACTTTTTTCTGGAAAACAATACAGCAGAACTCCTCCTTTTATGTCAGTATCATAATGACTATGTAGGGGAAACATTTACCCCATAATTATCATGCACAATTTAACACAAACACTGTCATCATATACCTAGTCATATCATAATTTCTGTCACAGCAGTAAACTTGAAACAAAAAATGACACAATTCAAAACATGTTCATGCCGACTTTAATTATAAATATAGTGAACAGACAGAACAAATGGTTACTCAAAAGGTCCTCATTTGTAGGCCACGCAGCCAATCATCTATAGAAGCACAGAGGTGACATTTGTATCCTAATTCTACACTGTTCACTTCAAATCTCCTTTGAGGGTCTGTAGATGTCTGTGTGTTGTACAAGTTCTACTCTTGATGATGTCCCATAGTTAATACAGCGGATTCAGATCTTCATTTTCCGATGGTCAATCTTGGTGCGCTATAAACTCGGGTACATTGTCTTTAGGCACTGTTGTATGTATTTACCCTTATGGGCTGGTGTAGACAATTATGATATCAGTCTTATAACACTGGAGGTTTCAACAAGATTCTGCAGCTAACAAGGCTAAACACATGCAACAATGGCTTAAGAACAATGTTACCGAGTTTATAGCGCACAAAGATTGGCCATCGGGAAGTCCAGATCTGAATCCTCTGGACCACCAACTATAGGACAATTTCGAGAGTAAAGCTTGTTCGACACGACATAGAAATCTCGAGGCCCCAAAACGAGATTTGAAGCGAACAGTGCAAACTTTGAACGTGCTATCTTTCACAAAAGTAAATACCCATCTTCAGTGAGACCTGCGCGAAGGGTCACCTAATTCTCAGGAGTGCTTGCATAGGTGGTATGAGAATTAAATTAGTCATATGCTTCCCTTGCTGTTCGGGGGACATGGCAGCCATGTCACCTCGCAACACACCTCACCTCGCATTTTGGAGAAACAATATTTCAGCAATTCTTCTACATCAACGGGCAAACATTGCAGATTCAACTTCAGTGCACCTGCAGAACATATGTTCTTATCGTGTTTCTATTAAGTTGTGAACTAGAATTAAAATGATTCAGTTTTGGTTCTAGACTTATAGAACGTGAGTTTAATCAGTCATACTAAATCCGAGTGTTCACTGTGGCTCAGCTGGCTAAGGCTATGCTCTTATTACGTAAGGTAGGCTGACATGGGTTCGAATCACATGTAACGTATTTATTTTATTTCCCTTTTTCTTTCTTCTTTCTTAAAAGGAACATGATTATTTATATTACCCGTGCGAAATATAAAATTATACAAACTAATGGAATCTGTTTCTCATAAAGCTCCTCCTTTAGGTAGCTTTATTCCGCGTACCTTTGTAACTGTTCCCGCTGTCTTATGAATGCTGCAGTACGATTAAAATTTTACATTTGAATGCTTCATAAGGTATTAATTGCAATTGCTGAAAATGACGCAGGGAACACGCCTACCTCAATTGTCAAACATTCCTCCTGAAATTAATATTTCCCTTTAAACATTCAAATTCAAAAGCATCTACGATGGCCTTTGAAGAGTTACAATCTCTCAGTGGACTCGAACCATAAGGACCTCCGCTGACGTTACAGGAGTGTCATACACCATATTCTTCTTACAATTCCACAGAAAATAAACGAGAGGTGTCAGATCTGGTGATCGAGCTGGCCATGAAACTAGTCCACCTCTACCTTTCGGTCGACTTGAATATGCGACGTTGAGGTGACTCCGCACATTTACATCAAAGTGTGCTGGAGCTCATGTCGACCATTTCCGCAGCTGTGTACCGGTACGTGTCGCACTGGAAACTATACAGGTACCGCAGTAGAATACGCACCAAGGACTCTATGGAGGAATTTAGCGCATGTGCAGGAATGTTATTATACTCAGGTTGTTCATCCCAGGACAAAGATGGCTAAAGGGTTGCATACTTTCCGTATTAAGATACCAAAACGTATGCTAACAAATTGTCACAACCGTTCGTTCTCAAACTTCGACGCTCTTTAGTGTCCAAACCGTACATTTTCGGATAGACGTTCCTATTTGAAAATTCATTTTGCCATTCCACACAACATACCAAGCGTTGTCGCAGTTTTCTTCTTTTTTTGGCTTTGGCGGGGGGGGGGGGAACACCCAGTATGTAAATAACGATAGGGAGAGCAATAGCAGAGAAAGTATCATATTAAAATGGAAATAAGTAGAAAGGAAGAACAGATGTGAATAGTAGACGTATTTTAAATGTCATAAACTTGTGTATGTAAGAAGGAGTACTTTGTAAACGGATGTTATACAGGAAAGCGTGACATCGAGTTGAAGCAATCAGTAAGTTGGAGTTAAGCAGGCAGTTAAATAGTGCCTGCAACAGGATTAGGCAAAATATTATCCACAAGCACAGAGAGCTGGAAAGATTGACGGCGTGTGAGAAAGAGATGACCGATTAAAGAGAAGCAGATACACATAGGAATTCCCAAGATATGTCATTAGTAGCTTGACTGCAGGAAAATGAACGTCATAGAAAGCACAAATACAAATAGATGTTACAATTATTGAGGGGAATGTCGCGTGATGGCATTCAAATGTAAAATGGGAACTTTCCTAGCAACATACACTCATTTCTTAGCATTCAGAAGCTGTTCGTGTGAAACAGTTCGTGCGAAGAAGGGTGGAGAAGAGCGTGTGACTGCAATGGGTTTAAGTTCCCAGTAGTCGGGATGTGATCACGAACACGGAGAAAATGAGCAAAACAAATAATTAAGGGAAAGTAATTTGGCAGTCGCTTTCACACTTTTCAGCTGGAATAAAAGCCAACGGGTAACCAAATATGTAATTGTTGCATTATTGCTCTCATCCACACCTGAGAAACCAGCAAAGCTGCGAATCTGAGACTTAACAATGGTATTTATGTGCTACACCAAGCATCCTGAGAACCAGGAATGGGTTAGCAGTCTATGAATAAACTTAGAATGTAACGGGTTAAGAGGTGAAGAGCAAATAATGGTAATGGCTTCTGGAAAGCAGCAAGGACACATCAGGACATAGAAACACAAAAATTGTTTCGTAGTATAGAAGATACGAGCTTTGTATGTTTTTACATTCAAATGGAAAGCAATTGGGAAACAGAAATTGCATGGAAAAGAACCAGTAGCTATAGCTTGGAAAAGAACAGGAGTATGGAGGTTAAAAGGGTTAAATAATGGAATTGTAAAGAATCAGTTCCCGTATGTAGAGAGAAATAAGGTAATGAGCACAATACATTTGAATGTAAGGGAATTGCATTTGAAGAAAAACATTTATTGCTCAGAAATGGTTTGATGGATAGGAAAACAGCTTTACTTGGAATACTTTCAAAACATAGTGCACACCTAGGAAAGTTCCTTAATAAAGTGAAGAATAATTCTATTGGATGGTGGAAAGAGATTTATTAAATATAAGGCAGGAAGCAGATTTGAAAGGAAGTTTCGATGTAAGGTGAAAAATATAAGTAATTATATTCAATTTGTATATCTAAATACAAACAAGTACACCGTGGCTTACCACAAGGTGCAGTGCTCAGCACTACACTTTTTAATATATTTATTAACGATCTGCCACAACAAATACAAGAATCAGGTGTGAAGTGTGCACTATTTGCTGATGACTTAGCAATGTGGACTTCAAAACCAAAAAGCAAAAGTACAGAACTAGAAAAAACCATGCAACAATCCTTAACCAAATTACAAAGGTGGACCAAAGAAAATTTAATGACTGTTAATACAACAAAATCAAACTACCAAATCTTTTCACTAAGAAAAAAACCACTAAAATAAAAATAAATTTTGAGGGTCAACAATTACCAGAAACAAAGGAAGCAAAGTATTTAGGAGTTACATTTGATACTAAACTTACATGGACCAAACAAATAGAAAATGTAATACAAAGAGCAGAGAGGCGCCTTTCACTGTTAAAACTTCTAACAGGAATGAAGTGGGGATGTTCCAGAGCAACTCTTAACACAGCATACAATGTATATATAAAGCCATTATTCACTTACTGCAGCAAAGTTCTTGTAACAGCAAACACAAAAAAGATTCAAATCTTTCAAAACCAAAGTCTGAGATTAATTACAGGTGCTATCAAAACCACACCAATAGCAGCTATGGAAATACTAACCAACCAATACCCCATCAATATGAAATAGGAAAAGCGGCTCTTATTCAACACGAAAAGTTGATCAGACTCCCATTCAATACATGGCACAAGAGAAATTTTACACATACACTAAAGACTCAGGAGAGCGTTCTTTCCAAAATTCAAGACATCAAGAAGAATGTATACCTTCCTAATTCAAAGGAAAACTTCATATCTAAAGTCAAAACGACACAAACATTAGACATCACATATTATTTACACCTGACAGAAGAAGTTAAGAAAAGTGATACTCCAACTAGTGTTCTAAAATTATTGGCCTTAGAGACAATCCATACTAGATTTCCAGAACACGAATGCCTCTATATTTATACTGATGGATCATTTATATCAAACCAAGATGGAGCAGGTGCTGGGGTCACATGTCACCTCTTTTCCTATTACAAATCTTTAAGTTATGGCACTACAAACTTTGATGGAGAAATTGAAGCAATTCGAATGGCCCTACAAAATCTTTTGTACAGAATTTCACATTTTCAGCAAGCAGTTATTCTCTCAGATTCCAGGGCAGCAATTTTAGCAATTACTTCCAAGTTGTCACCAAAAAAACCAAACAATTATAGAATGTTGGAAAATCCTCACCCATCTAACAGCACTTCAAAAACACCTAGTCTTCCAATGGATACCAGCTCACTGTGGACTGAGTGGTAATGAGAAAGCTGATTTTCTTGCAAAAAAGGGTACCGGCAATGTGCAGAAATCAATAGTTAATCTACCATTTTATGCAGCTAAAAGATTAGTCAACTCTGAATTCAAAAAATTATTGAAAAATATTACTATGAAAACTCAAAAAATAAAAGATGGGAACTACCAAACATTCAAACAGTAATTCCTGAGTATCCTCGAAAAACAGCAGTTGCAACCTTCAGGTTGATTACAGGACATGATTGTCTGGCAAAACATTTAAACAGAATTGGGATATATTCTTCACCACTCTGTCCTCTCTGTGATCTGCAAGAGGAAATGGATCGAGACCACCTTCAAATATGCCTGGCCACTTCTAGTGCCCCATCCATCAGTGAAAAATATTGGAGAGCAAGAGGATTAATGACTTCATTGTCAGAAATCCAGCATTAGCTAACAACAATATTCAATTTGTTTGAACTTTTGTGTGCTTACTATTATCACAACTATCTAACTTCTGTAAAAATTTCAATGTTTTACACCTAATGCAAGTTGTTTTACAAGACGTTTCATCCATTAGTAAAAAGAAAGATAAAAGTAATTTACTCTGAAATGGAAACTCATAATAACACCAAAATTTATATGGACCATCTCATGTACATGCTTAATAAACTGAACCTATAATATTTGCAACTTGTGCTTTTATTATGTTTTAATTAAACTGTTAAGCCTTTCTTAATTCAACTTCTAAGTTTTGATTTTTTTACATGCAGTACTTGGCAGAATCAGTAATGTTTTAGGTTCAGTTTAAAAATTGTATATATCTAATAATAACCACAAAAAATCATGCAACTGTACCCAATAGTTCCTATGAAAATGCAAACTTTATAAAGAAAAATGTAATTAGCAGGAAAGTGAGTATGAAGAATTTGGTGTACCTGGGGCAGTTTCCTCCACTGCAGCTCTAAAACTTCCCGTTCTTTTTTAACATGGCCTACACATTCTATTTTGTCAATTGCCACATTAAGCCACCTAGCATACAAACATTGAACTCTGCAGTTCTTTAGCAGGCAAATTTGAAACCTCTTTCATGTAGGAAAATGATAATATTGAAGTGCGCATTAAAATGGCATTTAAATGTCACATCCGCTTTAGAAATGTCAAATTCAACAGCCTATAACTACAAATATAATGAAGATATCTCAATACAACTTTTACATGATTTAACAATATATTTTTTACTCGATTCACAAATTTCATGTGCAATGCAAGTTACTGCCTCCTTAATCGTTGTAGCACGCGAACGTAGAACTTGGAAGTGGTTAATATTTTGCCATTTTTGAACAACATTACAAACGTTATGTCAATTTCGTGCGCCACGTGACCCTGCTCCTCTGTGTGCGCACGTATGTATATACAGACTGAAAAGGAAGTCATTACATTAATTTAAACCAGTGGTGCATCTCACTATTTGGAACCTATTTTGTATCTTACGTTTTTGTCTCTGGCCATTTCCTACGGAGATATTTTAGTTTTCTCGAAAACAAGCTGGCAATACTGCAGATTGTGTGGGTGTCACTTTCACTAGGTCAGTACATAAACAAACACTGCAGCATGGTGCCTGATGAACGTAAACAAATACCATGCTGTGTCCTTCCATGTTTACTGT